>MU150321.1:20389-136551 GCA_015584075.1 Collybia nuda
CAAACATCTCACATCGGAAAATATGGTGGCTGACGAGAACACTAGTAATGACTGCTCCAGTGAGGGTGCTCCGCCTGTAATTTCCAACAGCGCTGGGCGAGGAGTCAAGACGGATGGCACGAATATCGTCTAACACCATGTTCTGAAATGGCGATATGAAGGCGAGGAAGGGGACGAGAATGCTATTGACTAGCATTTTGAAACAAAGGTAAAGGTTTGTAAATAATTTGAAGGCTTGAATGTTAAGGGCTGGGTTCGACGAAGGAGAGAAAGGGATTGCGGCGGGATTTTATGTTTGCCGCTGGGTTTGAAATTGAATTACGACTGACGCAAACAGACGCGTCGCGTCCACTCAAACACGTGACTATTCCAAACTCTCAGCTTTCTATCCCGGCGCTTGCAGTGGTACCTTAAATCGAGTTTAACGATACTAGGATGCGATCGGGTGAAGTCATGTCCGTGGGAACCCATGTAGATGTAAGTAAGTTTATATACTGATCCATCCACACCGTCACACTCCATACTCGTTCACAACTTATCACGATACCTACTTGATGGATTATATTTCTGCCTGATACAACGTACCGGGTCGCTCAAAATTTTACAGGCTCGACCACTCCCAACTCTTCAACATTGCTCGTCTCGTTCAACTCCGGGTCCAGGCCTTTTACGCAGCATAATTTTTCCTCGGCTGTCGCTATCGCATATCCGACTATCAAGACACATCCACCTAAAATTGTCATTGTGGGTGAGGCGGGCATCTGGATATTTGTTGGGGCTCAGATTATTAGGAGTTTTCCCTGATATACGGTTTGTGGGAACAAAGCGGACACAAGCGGAGCATGAAGACATATTTTGAGCCATCCACGTCATATTGGGTGCCGCACCGCTGAAGCTGGGATAAAGAAAGGTGGAGGCTGCTGATTTGGGAATTATTGCGGATTAAAGTATTCAAGCAGTATAATCGATATAGGACATTGACCCAAAACACCTGCGCTTAGTACACGTGAGTTTAATTCCCTGTCTCTATTTCCCACTGGCTGGTTTATTATACCTAGTCATTTAACGACACCATCTATTCCGGAACTCATAATAGGAAGGGTAGTGTATTGTATTGACAACACACGCACGTAATCCATTCCATGAAGAGCCCATTTAATGACCGGAGACAAGTCGATGGAAAGTTAATGGAAGCGATGACTAGGTATGGTAAGTCTTATTGTCCGTTCCCTTTTAATGGCATACTAGATTTTCCCTAGTCAGTATCTCAATCCTGAGAGTACGGATGGGTGGGGCTTTAACATTATGTTAGCCCGAGACTCAATTCATACCTACATATTTCCCGTGAGTATACGAGGTGGGATACTACTAGTTCTGAAAAAATGCATGATCTGGGGCTGTGGGTACCTGTGTTCCATTTTTGTACTCACCTTCGCTCCTGGTGTTACTCTACTCTATAACAAGTGCATATGGTCAATCGTACTTGTCCGCGTGGGGTGTCACGTGCAAATATCTAAAGTCGCACTGCCACATCAGTGATAACTCAACATCTTGAACTTGAACAACGATGGCGCCGATCCAAGAAGCAGACAACGAGGGGGAGAAGCATAACAGTAAGTGCTAGATCATTAAATGAAGTAGGATTAACTTCCTTTGACCATAGTCGAAATGAATATCGAGACAAAGGGCCAGGAAGCTCGTAGGAATACGAAATTACATATGGACAGTTACACGGAAACACAGAGTCTAACAGACCTTGAAAGGGTAATTGAGAGCGGTTTAGTGGCTGTGGAATGTACTCCACCAAGCCATTCTGACTGTGCTAGCATGCATGCGATACTAGGTACAGCCTATGGTAAAAGGTACCAGACCACAGATGATATAGGTGATCTTGAAGTCGCACTCGAGCACAGTCTATTAGCTGTGACTGCGGCTCCAGAGGATCATCCTAACATGGCAGCCTATCAACAGAAATTGGCCATAGCTTATAAATTGAGGCACAAAAAGACTGGAAATCTAGAGGATGTTGAAGCTGCTCTCAAGTATGATCTATTGGCTGTGTCTGCGACTTCTGAGGATCATCCAGACCTGGCAGGAAGGCAGCAAAGCTTAGCTATGTCTTATAGTTTCAGATTCAAAAAGACTGGGAATCTTCAGGACTTTGAAAGTGCGCTTAAGCATGATCTGTTAGCTCTGGCTGCAACTCTAGAAGGCCATCCAGACTTAGCATCTAGGCATCAAAACCTGTGTTTATCCTATAGAGAGAAGTACAGAATGACTGGAAATATGGAGTATCTTGATGCTGCAATCAGACATAACTTGTTAGCTGTAGCTGAAACTCCAGAAGGCCACCCAGCTTGGGCAGTCAGGCAACAGGGCCTGGCTGTATCTTTTAGAGACATGTATCAAAGGACTGGAGACCTTACATTTGTTGAAACTGCACTCAAACATGACCTAGCAGCTATAGCTGCAACTCCTGAAGGCCACCCAAAAATGGCAGGCATGCAACAAAGCTTAGCTGTGTCCTATAGCTATAGATACAATGGGACTGGGAATTTTGATGATCTGGAAAATGCTCTGAAGTGTGACCTGTTGGCTGTTGCTGCAACCCCTGAGGGTCATCCAGACTTGGCAGGCATGCAACAAAATTTGGCTATATCTTACAATGACAAGTATAGGAGGACTGGGGACCTTGAGGACCTTGGAATAGCTCTAAAGTATAACTTATTAGCTATAGCTGTCACTCCAGAGGGCCACCCAGACTTAGCAGGCATGCAACAGAACTTGGCTGTAACTTACAAAGATAGGTATAGAAGGACAGGGGATCTTGAAGACCTTGAGGCTTCCCTCAAATATGATTTGTTGGCTGTGGCTGGAACTCCAGAAGGCCATCCAGATATGGCAGTCAGACATCAAAATTTGTCTGTATCATATACTGACAGATATAGTAGGACTGGGAATCTTGAGGATCTTGAAGCTGGCCTACAGCAGGATCTGCTAGCTCTTGCTGCAACTCCAGAGGGACATCCAGATCTAGCTGGTAGGCAACAAAACATGGCTGTATCATATAGCCACAGGTACACAAGGACTGGAAATCTTGAGGATCTCAATGCTGCACTCAAATACAATCTATTAGCAGTAGCCACAACACCAGAGGGACATCCAGCCTTGGTAGTCAGGCAACAAAATCTAGCTGTATCTTACAATGATAGATATAACAGAACTGGAAACCTAGAGGACCTTGAGGCTGCACTTAAACATGATCTATTAGCTGTCAATGCAACTCCAGAGGATCATCCAGACTTGACAGGCAGGCAACAAAATTTGGGTAGTTCTTATAAAGATAGATACAGAAGAACTGGAAATCTGGAAGACCTGGATGCTGCACTTAAATATGACCTGATAGTCATAGCTGCTACTCCAGAGGGGCATCCTGACTTAGCAGGCAGACAACAAAATCTGGCAGAGTCTTATAAGAATAGATACAGAAGGACAAGAGACCTTGAAGATATTGAAAATGCCCTTAAATATGACCTATCAGCTGTAGCTGCAACTCCAGAGGACCATCCAGACTTGGCAGGCAGGCAACAAAATTTGGCTCTGTCCTATAAAGAAAGACATGACAGAACTAGGGATCTAGAGGACCTTGAAGCTGCACTTGCATATGATTTATTAAGTGTGGCAGCAACTCCCACAGATCATCCAAAGTTAGCAGGCAGGAAACAAAACCTAGCTGTGTCTTATCAACTTAGGTATATAAGGACTGGAAGCCTTGAGGATCTTGAAACAGGGCTTAAAATTGATCAGTCACTTGTAGCTGCAACTCCAGAAGATCACCCAGACTTAGCTGTCAGGCACCAGAATTTGGCTGTCTCCTATTCTCATAAATTTAATAAAATTGGAAATATCAAAGATCTTGAAACTGCACTTAAGCATGATCTATTAGCTGTTTCTCTAACTCCAGAGGGCCATGCTGACTTGGCAGAAAGACAACATAACTTGGCTGTGACTTATGGTTTAAAATACAAAACCCTTGAGGACCTTGAGGATTTGAAAGCTGCAATTAAACACAATGTATCAGCTGTGGATTTTACTCCAGAGGGTCATCCAGCCTTAGCAGGGAGGCAGCACAGCTTGGCTTTATTCTATATTGATATGTACAAAAGGACTGAGAATAAGGAGGTTCTTAATGAAGCAAAGGATTTGTATAAATGTGCACTGGAGTCATCCATTGCCATACCACAAAGCATATTGGATATATCTGTGCTCCATACTTATGAAAGTGCACTGTTCTCAAACCAAGAAATATTAGCAGCATATGCTTCTGCATTCAAAGTCTTGCCCTCAGTTCTTTGGCTGGGGAGTTCACTTGGTAATAGACATGAAACTTTGATTAGGAACAAGATTTCAAGACTGGTCAGCAGAGCAGTTGCCTTTGCTCTCTATGCTTCCCAGATCAGCCTTGCTGTGGAATTTCTTGAGCAAGGCCTTTCTACAACACACAAACAGAAATTGCAGCTTGCAGATGACTATACTCATCTTAAGACACATTTGCCTACCCTCTCACAGAAATTTCAACAAGTTTCAGTCCAGTTGCAAGGATCCTCAAACAGGTCTGATCCAACAGTCAATTACCATTCCCTAGCCAATGAAAGGACAAAACTGCTTACCCAAATCCGCCAGCATCCTGGATTTGAGAGCTTTTTGCTGCCACCAGAGTATCTGCACCTCTCTTCTGCAGCTGTACATGGGCCAGTCATTATGTTGAATTATCATTCCATGCAAGCAGATGCTATCATAATCATCTCACCAGCTGTACCACCTGTGCACCTTTACTTACCTGGCATTTCTGAATCTACTGTCATGGATCACATGAGGAAATTAAAGAACAGTCTAAACCATTACCACATTCACTCAAGGGATGCTAGGAAAGGTGGATTCTACAGGGTGGATAATGCATTTGTAGACAAATCACTTGGTTCTATCATTGCATGGCTTTGGAAAACAGTTGTGGGACCAGTCTTTGGTGTCCTTGAAAGTGTATGTTTTATTTTTTATTTATAGGATTAGTATGACTAACTTATTTATAGAATGGAGTCTATGCTGGTCATATTTGGTGGTGCCCATCTGGCCCATTCACCTATTTCCCACTTCATGCTGCTGCACCTATGGATTGCAAATTTATCCAGTCCTATACTCCAACACTAGAGTTTCTGAAACAAGCAAATCTAAGAAATGCATTCCAAGGTGGAGCTCTGACAGCTGTGGGGATCACTGAAACATCTCCTAATCTGGGCCACTGGGCTAGGTTACCCTCTGTTGATAAGGAGCTTAGTGCTGTCACTAGACTTTTTGGAGAAAAGGCTCAACAATTGAAGAACTCAGAAGCCACCATTGAAAGTGTATTGAAAAAGATTCAATCTTCATCCTGGCTTCACCTTGCTTGCCATGGCCATCAGGATCTGGTCAATCCATCAAATAGCTGTCTGATCTTACACCATGAAAAGCTTGAACTCAGAAAGATCTTGGATATCAGCCTTCCAAATGCTAAGTTTGTCTATTTGTCTGCTTGTGAAACTGCCATGGGAGATTCTCATCTGGAAAATGAGGCCATGCACATTGCTGGAGGATTCCTTGCTGCTGGATTCCAGGGTGCTATTGGAACTCTTTGGAGCATGTCTGATGAATATGGCCCCATAGTTGCTGAAATTGTGTATAAGAATATCCTTGGAGAAGATAATATCCCAGATGTCAGGAAGGCTGGAGAAGGATTACATATTGCAGTTCAGAAGCTTAGGGAGAAGAGGGTCCCTCTCCATCAGTGGATGCCATTCATTCACCTTGGAATTTGAAGTTTGAATCATTGAGTGTGTATTTGTTAAATAATGGTAAATATTCAGTAGGGGTGGTAGGCTTCAACATACTGTTGTATTACAACTGACTATTCATATAATACATTGCAGACCATTGTAAATTAAGCACCTGGTTAGTTTCATTATGGTCATGTCAAAATTCCTTCCTTTCATGTGACCTACTTAAACTCTGATGGTCTGTGCACATCATATGTAGTCTATGTAGACACTTGTAGTTACATATTAATCTCTATTGTTTATACAACCTTTCTTCTCAACTCTCTAAGCAACAGCCCAACAAGGTAAGGACTAGTTAGTAGTATACTTATCCAAAGTAAAAAAGAAATAGTAAATAAAAAATGAACCCTCCATATACTTGTTACAAAAAAGCTGATCAAATCAATAATAAAACTGATGATTTCACGAAAATATTCTCATCAATATACCCCTTTTATTCTTGGTGAGGGGGTCTTAAATATCCTCCTTATTATATCCAGGTACTCTATTCTATGTATATAATAGACATCTTCATTTTTATTAGTCCTTGGTGTCAAGGGAAACAAATATTTTCAAAATGTATCACAAATCCTGGCCTGCCTATTTAGTTCTCTATATTTTTTTTTGGGAACTCCAGACAGAATTTTTTGAAAAAGAAGTGGTTACCAACTGCTCACCACTGGTAGTAAAGGTCTTGGTGTAAATATCATTAGTATTTAGAAAATAAATAGAGTATATACAATTGAGAGTAATACTGTAAGGGGAACACCCATTTTTGATGTTGCACTTCAACATGGTACAACATTGTAATTTCAGATCAGAGATTGTAATTGCAAGGCAAGATTGTGATTGTAAATTGTACAAGCCACCAATCAAAAGCCCTATGCCAACAATCACAAATCAAAATCACAGATTGAGCTGCCAGACAAAGCCTACACCTTGTATTGAAGATCACACATTGCAAACCCAGACATCATCTGATATGTGCCATGCTTGTTGAGATTATGTATGATCACTATGTGAACATACCTATTGTATCAACAAACCTATTGTGCAACCCTGAATGATGTGGCAACAATAGGAGTACATACTGGCATTGTGTAGAACTAGGTATAGTGGCCCCACCTTGGTAGGGAATCCTCAGATTGATCTCTCAGGATCTCCCCTACCAGGTGAGTAGTTTAGACTTGTATCATAGGCAATAGACTCAGAATCTCCCCTACCAGCTGGAAGTCAGCCAACTTGTGATTGCATGTGCTCTGACTTAGGGTTGCCCTGACAAATACTCTTATAAACAGGCAAATATAAATTTTAAAACTATTATATCCCAGGTTTACTAAAAATGCTTTTGAATGCTTTAGGAAGGCAAGATTTCCTTGACATATACTGTGATACTTTGACATACTCTGTGGCACTCTGGATATGTGCTATACTCCTATATAATAATCTGGTGCCATGAAGATCACTGTAGTGCTCTGGGAATTTGCTATATCCCCATGTGACTCTATGAGGATCTGGCAATCCTTGTGATGCTCTGTGGGCTCTGCCAGCCCTGGGAATAAGGGCTTTTCCCTGAGAGCACTCCAGGAAAAAAGTATTTTTCCTGATGTAACAAATGAAGGTTTATATAAAATATTGAATATCACAGGCCCATCATCTCATTGGACTCATTGGACTCAAGGTAGTTCAAAATTTTGAACTTTTTTAAAATTCCTCAAACTGATTTTACTGCTTGATCAGGGTTTGCAATGATAAACAAGGTCTTGAGTTATTATATATATACTATGTATGCTGTAGTTTAGTCAATATAATATTATTTTTTGAAAATTTGTTCATTCTGTAAATTTTGGATTTGATCTGTGAAAAATTTGACTATGTAACTTTGTATAGAAAGACTCATCTGCATAGAAACTGCACTATCCATATAGTAGTATATAGCTCTGTGGTGGAAGGGACAAAATTCTATAGTACTATACAGAACTATGGGGGACAATACCTTTGCTATGGAGCTATGGTTGACTGTGGCTGACTGTGGGTTTAAGCAACACTACATAGTTAATCACAGGCAACCCTGACTTTGCTGATGTAGTGGCTGGCATCTTTGCAATAACATAGGGTTGGGTCTATTCTCTCAAACATAGTCCTTTGAGTCAGTGGTGCCCCCTTCCCTATGTGGTCTTGACCTCACCTTGCACATTGTCCACCCCATTTTCTCTCTGAACAATTCTGCCCCTTACAAATTAATTCCATTAATTCTATTTTACAAAGCAAAAAGTGACTATGCACACAACTGGACCATGTAATACTGTAGTGTACCTTGTACATAAGCAACCATCTTGCATGACAAAGAATGACAGTTGACCATTTTCAACAAAAAATTCTGATTTTCAACATTTTTTGAGAATTGAAAAACACCAATCTCTTCTTCTATACTTTTCCAATTGACCTCTGTTTCCTGATTGTTTATAAAATATGTTCTGCAAAGACCTTGTCATTTCTATGAATTCCTCAGCCAAATTTGAATTTACCCATGCATAGGCTTCATTTGCATCAGATGCTTGTTTATTAATCACATGATCATGTCACTAGTTGGTCACATCTTTTGATGTGTTTATGTACGAGGTATATCTTATCTTAGGTGTAAGGGGTGGGGCAGATGTCGGGCGTTTTGGCCGTGGTTCCAGTGCGATGATGAACTTCTTTTGTATTCTGGTTGCCGGGTAGCCGGGAATGTCAAATACTAATTAAGTTTTTTCATCTTTATAGTTCAATATAAATTTCCCTGATTAAGTTTCATCATTCATACAAGTTATTCTTCTCTGGATTAGTGACTGGTCCCGAGCCCACATCTCCCATAGGCTCAATATTGTGGATTTTCAATATGGTTTGTGTATGTTCCGGAGCTGAGCTCAATGCAGTAATTAATTCCGACATTATCAGGTTGATTCGGCGTCAAACAAAAATAAACTTACACTATCTCGGAATAGTCATCACCCCGTTGCTCCTTTCTCTCACCTTCGTCTGTGTAGCAGCAACGACCTACTTTCTCAAGGTCGCTCATTTCATAGCTGCTCGTACTTCGTGGAATGCCCGAATTTTCGAACACCATCATCAGTCTCTTTCATGCCAAGCGAGCGGCTACCGAGCAGGTCTGTTGCCAGAGAAGACGTGGAATAGTACAACTCTGACATCCAGGCTCAACCATACCGTCTTTAGGGAGGATTATTGAGTGGGAAGGATCCGTCGGCGTTCAATCCCAGTGATCCGATTCGGTTGTGGATCATCCAAGTTGGTTCGTTTGGGGTGCTCTGTCAAGAGTGCTCATCGTTGACTTTGTTTACACAGGCATCATCGTGAGCACTGCAAGTTTATTGTCACTTGGGCTACGGAAGTTACGCCAGCCCAAAGTCATCGCGGAAGTTATTGGAGGGATTATTTTAGGTGCGTGGACCCTCCTATGGCAATATGACTAAGAAATGCTGAGGCTTTGGCTTAGGTCCTACTGCTTTTGGTGAAAATTGTGACATCCAATTCGTCCATTTCCACTGATCCCTATGCAGGACGTATACCTGGATTCACACAGCATGTATTCCCCATGGATTCACGTCCATACCTCAGTCTTGTGGCCAACATTGGCCTCTGTCTCTTCCTCTTCCTTGTGGGTCTCGAAATTGATGGTGCCGTAATCCGACGAAATGTGCGCTTGTCTGCTACTGTTGCTTTAGCTGGGATGGTTCTACCCTTTGGCCTCGGAGTGGGACTTGCGGTGCCCATATATGAACACTTTGTCGACCAAAGCATCAAATTTACGCATTTCATGCTTTTCACTGGAGTTGCATTTTCCATCACAGCTTTTCCCGTGCTATGCCGCATTTTGACAGAACTCAAACTACTCGATACCACCGTTGGGATTGTCGTACTCTCTGCAGGGGTTGGCAATGATATTGGTGTGTTATCGCGATATCCGCGGTCTCCGGTCTAATGTCGTGACAGTTGGATGGTGCCTTCTCGCTTTAAGCGTTGCGCTAGTAAACGCGGGGTCGGGTCTGACTGCGTTGTGGATTCTTCTTGCGTGTGTTGGGTGGACTTTGTTCCTCCTTTTCCCGGTGAAGGTTGCTTTCCGATGGCTGGCAAGAACCACCGGATCAAGTAAGCCTTCCAAGTTCAATATACTGTCAGTTTCTGACGCATATATGTAGCCGAAAGTGGTCCTACTGTACTGTTCATGACTGTCACAATTCTGGTTCTTTTTGGGTCTGCCTTCTTCACGGACGTTATCGGTGTACATGCTATCTTTGGTACGATGGTTCTTTTCACGTTTTGGGGCCACATTCACCTGGTATTGGTCAGGTGCTTTTGTAACTGGAATCATTGTCCCGCGTGAAGGCGGCTTGGCTATTGCTCTGACGGAGAAATTGGAAGATATGGTTGCGATCATCTTCCTGCCCCTCGTACGTGCCCCTTTGGCCTTGAGTTGACCTTGCTAAATCGCCCCACAGTACTTTACGCTCTCGGGTCTCTCTACGAACCTCGGTTTGCTCGACAACGGTATTACTTGGGGATTCACAATCGCCATCATGGTGACGGCGTTTGCGGGAAAGTTCGGAGGGTGTACTCTTGCTGCTAGATATGTTGCTGGCTTTAGTTGGAGAGAAGCTGGTGCTATTGGTTCTTTGATGAGCTGCAAGGGGTAATTACTTTATTTTTCAGTTGACTCGTATCCTAGAATGCTAACTGAGCTTGTAGACTTGTCGAGCTGATTGTTCTCAATGTAGGGTTATCCGCAGGAATCCTGTCACAAGTAGGTTTCTTTATATAATTAATGAACTAGAAGCCGATATATGTGAGAATAGCGGGTTTTCTCCATGTTCGTCTTAGAAGCGCTCGTTCTCACATTCATGACGACTCCGCTCGTAACGACGTTCTACCCCCCGCACGTCCGAAAACACATATCTGCAACAGGCGCCAACTTCGATAACGTGGCGGACGATGAGGGTAATAAGAAGAGAATTTCGCAAACTGATAATGGGGACACAAAACGGCGGTTCACGATTGTCCTCGACAAAATTGAGCATCTCCCGGGTGCCATGGCCCTTGCTCAGCTTATCCAGCCTTCTGCCCCTGTTCCTGATCTAAAAAAGAAACGATCATCGACGGAAAGCCAAATGTCATCCAAAGCTGGTGTTCGTCAACCTCAACTTTCCATAGAAGCCCTTCGCCTAATCGAATTGTCGGACCGCACCTCAGCTGTAATGAAATCCTCGGCATCTGAAATTCTTTTGCATACCGATCCTCTTCTCGCCATTTTCAAGATGTACGGACAACTAAATGACATCCCCATCACCCCATCTATGTCTATCGTCCCCTATGATGACTTGTCGTACAGTGTTGCCGAACATGCTCGAAATCACTCCTCGGATATGATCATGATACCCTGGCTCCCTCCTTCCAAAGACGGAAGTGGAGTAATTGACGCTCCACCCAGTGCAAATGCCCCTGCCACGCCCAAATTGTCATCAAATAATCCCTTCGAAATGCTCTTCAAATCGGCTGCGAACGGAATAGAGAAACCGGCATCTGCGGTTCACTCACAGTTCGTACGCGGTGTGTTCGCACAGTCCGGTATGGATGTTGCGCTGTTTGTTGATCGGACGGATGCGCGCACCGGGGCTCAGACGAGTGGGAGGCAGCATGTGTTTTTGCCGTTCTTCGGGGGGCCAGATGACCGCCTTGCTTTAGAGTTTGTTGTGCAAATTTGTGAAAATCCGAGGGTGACGGCGACAGTATTGAGGATGATGAAGAAGGACGTTGAGGTTTTGCTTTCCCCCGTCAGGAGCGCGCATATTGGGGATGATAAGAGGTCTGAAATCGCGATAGAAGATAGAAATATGCTCACTGTAGCATCTGTGCGTTTTCTATTTTCCTGGCGCCAAGCTCATTTACTGATGGGTTCGTTTATTTAAGGCCACGGCTGGTCTCCCTGACACCGTTTATGGACAAGCTGATACCGAGGTTCGGATGCAATCTGAGACTGCCGACAACCTTACCTGGGCGCAGTACGCCGGACCACACAATGATACAATCTCTATAGTAACTTCAGACGCCCTCTCCCGAATTGAGTTCCGGGAACTCGCAACACCTGTACCGCTCCGTGCCGCGATTCAAGAATGCAGCCTTAATCTCCAAGTAGAGGCCAGTGGGCGCTCAACGCGGCTGCTCATTGTTACTGGACGTTCCAGGCGTCTGGCGGTAGAGAACCATACAAGCGAACTGAAAGAGTTAATGGAAGAGTATGGAACGGTGAACAGCGATGTAATGAAAACGATTGGAGACGTTGCGACGGCGTTTGTCGTTGCTGGATGTGGAGCGGGGGTGGTGGTTCTCCAGGCATCCTTGGGCTGAAGAGCATCGGAACGCTATAATTTTTTTCTTTTACTTTTATGCTGTTACCCTCACGAATACCCCTGCACGACGCAGATGACTTTTGATTCCCCCCCATTGACGGTTACTCCGTACGGGTAAGGAGTTAGTCTTTGGAATCAACACATTGTTGACGCGCGTCAACCTCATGATTCAGATACGACGAACATTGACGGCTACCTCTGTATATTACCCCTCGGATAGAACGTACAATACCCACGAATAAACTGCAGCTTTGCTTGTTGGTCTATTAACGCCTTGGCTACAAACATTACATGAACACGACTAGGCACGGAATCTGGATTGAAGGTCACTAGTCACGTGTCAAATTTGCCCGAAATTTAAACCCCATTCACCTTTTGTTCAACAATGTTAACTCGACAAGATACTACCCTACTAGTACTGGTATTCCTTTCATGGTGTTCTCCATTTCCCCATGGAAAATACTATTTACCAGGACCTGTGCCTACCATAACAAGGTAAGGAAGTTTCCACAATAGCTATTTTTGGCATCCGAATCAATCTAAAAACTGACTCCTGTGCTCAAACAGGGGGTATTCTTAAGTTCGAATTCTATTCAGGAGACCTAACTGCACACGATGTAGTAAATGACTGAATGAATTTAGCGATCATTCTGCGCGTTGAAGCATGACACCAAAATCCGCGGGATGATCAGGCATCTTATCTAGTCCCTACTATTCGGCTGCCATGTTGAACAGCTTGACCAACCACCCTGCCCTGGGCGGCTCACTCCATACTCCCAGAGCAGATGTCAATGTATGAGTTTTCTAGCGTTATTATCACTTTATTCTACGACACAATAGTGGGTACAGACCAGGTATGTGCCTCCATCTGATTTGGTGTGGGTCTATTTATGGTTTGTGGGCAGAGGGTGTTAAGTGGGAGCAACGCGTCGATTTTTAATCCCAGCGGCTCTCCCATTCGGCTTTGGATCATACAAGCTGGTTTGTCGATTCTGGTTTCCTATACTTGGAGTGTTGAAGATACTTACATTCATTTGTAGGGATTATTGTAAGCACAGCGAGCGTTCTGTCGCTCGGCTTGCGGAGGTTGCGTCAACCAAAAGTGATTGCAGAAGTACTTGGAGGAATTCTTTTAGGTATGTCGTTGATTCTCTTGGCTAGACAGTACACCTCAATATACATCCAGGTCCCACTGGATTTGGTGAATAGCTTGAAGAAAGGAACCGTTATCACAGCTGATCAGCGATGCAGGTCGTATACCTGGATTCACCGATTATGTATTCCCCATGGAATCCCGTCCCTACCTTGGTCTCGTGGCCGATATTGGACTCTGCCTATTCCTTTTTCTTGTCGGGCTCGAGATCGATGGGGCGGTTATTCGACGGAACGCACGTTTGTCTGTGGCGGTTGCTATAGCCGGGATGATCCTACCTTTTGGCTTCGGAATCGCACTTGCAGGCCCATTATATCGTCAATTCGTCGATCCGAATATCCAGTTTTTCCATTTCACGCTCTTCATTGGAGTCGCATTTTCGATTACGGCGTTCCCAGTGCTATGCCGCATCCTGACTGAACTGAAATTGTTGGATACCACCGTGGGGATTGTAGTGCTTTCGGCGGGGGTCGGAAATGATATCAGTATGATCGCGAACTGATTATCATGCTTAGCCTAATCTCTTTACTAGTTGGATGGGCCCTTTTGGCGTTGAGTGTCACACTGGTGAAGGCAGGATCTCAGTTTACTGCTTTATGGATATTGCTTTCGTGCGTTGGTTGGACCATGTTTCTCCTCTTCCCTGTTAGATCTGCTCTTCGATGGCTGGCGAAAACCACTGGCTCTAGTAAGTATTCAAAGCTTCCTGGAGACCTATGCTTACAATATTCATAGTCGAAAACGGACCTACGATGTTATTTATGACGGTCACGATGTTGGTTCTCTTTGGGTCGGCGTTTTTCACCGACGTCATTGGAGTACATGCTATCTTTGGTGCGAGGCCTCGCTTCCTGTTTTAGGATATGTTAATAATGTTGGGCAGGTGCTTTTGTGGCCGGCATCATTGTCCCACGTGAGGGTGGCTTGGCGATTGCGTTGACAGAAAAATTAGAAGATATGGTCACCATCATCTTTCTACCCTTGGTAAATACCAGCCCTTATTTATCGATTATCTACTCAACTGTCTTCTAGTACTTCACTCTTTCTGGACTTTCAACAGACCTTGGTTTACTCGATGATGCTGTTACTGCGGGATTTACAGTTGTTATCATCATGACAGCTTTTGCCGGAAAATTTGGGGGATGCACTCTTGCTGCAAAGTATGCCGCTGGTTTCAACTGGAGGGAAGCGAGTGCTGTTGGATCTTTAATGAGCTGTAAGGGGTGAGTTCTTGTCGTTTATCATCCTGGATTCCATATACTTATCAACACGGCAGCCTCGTTGAATTGATCGTTCTCAATGTTGGTTTATCTGCTGGAATTCTGTCCCAAGTGAGCCTGATTGTATTTTCTGAGAACCGATTTTTGACAAATTGGTTGAAGCGCGTTTTTTCCATGTTTGTCCTTGAGGCCCTCGTCCTTACGTTTATGACAACGCCTCTTGTGATGACCTTCTATCCTCCCCATCTCAGAACGCGCATTTCTCCCATCAAAACGCAGTTCGATCACTTGACAGATGATGAGACGGGCACCCAGGATGAAACGCCGTATATTGTAGATACGATCCAGAAAAGGCGCTTCACAGTTGTGCTCGACAAGCTTGAACACCTTCCTGGAGCAATGGCCCTCACTCAACTCATACAGCCTTCTCTCCAAGTCGATGAGAAGCACAAACGAATACCCATGATTAACAATTTCTCTTCCAAAGCGCCGCTTCACCCACTACAATTTTCCATTGAAGCCCACCGGATAATTGAGTTAGACAGAACGTCTATCACGAAATCTTCAGCTCCAAACACTCACTTAAATACTGATCCACTGCTTGCCATCTTCAGGATGCACGGCCAACTACATAACCTCCCCATTACATCATCCGTGTCCGTCATCCCCCGCAGCGATATACCAAATGATGTCGTCGAGAACGCTCGAAAGCATGCTTCTGACATGATCATGGTCTCCTGGCTTCCTCCTTCCAAGGAAGACGACGAAAAGACCCAAGGATCAATCAATATTAACAACCCCACTACGTCTAACAAACCTTCTAATAATCCGTTCGGGGCGCTTTTTAGGTCTCCAAGTGGGACGCAGAAACCAGCGTCAGCGATCCAATCACAATCGGTGCGCAGGGTGTTCACCCAGTCGGGAGTAGACGTTGCGCTTTTTGTCGATCGGGCAGCATCCAGGACCGAATTACCAACTGCCACGAATCAGCATGTATTCTTGCCGTTCTTTGGGGGGCCAGATGACAGGCTCGCCTTGGAGTTTGTTGTTCAGATATGTGAGAGTCCGAAGGTGACTGCTACAGTTTTGAGGATGGTGAGAAAGGATGATCACCTCTTGGCCTCACCTACTTCGACTGCATATACGAAGGATAATGGAGGGGTCTCTAAACTGCCTGAAAATGTGAATATGCTCAGTCTGGTGTCGGTGAGCTACTGAAAATTATCTTCCTTATTCTTCACAAATCAATTCAACGATTTTAGGTGGTTTCCGACTCTACAGCAACGTTCCACGGAGAGACCAATTCCGGTCTTAAACTCCAATCTGAAGTAGCTGACAATATCTCTTGGGCACGTTACGCGGAGCCTCGTACCGGTTCTGGTTCAAATCTCCACCCAGCCGCTCTATCACGAATCCAATTTCGGGAACTGGAAACTTCGACACCACTTCGATCTGCAATTCAAGAATGTAGCCTCAATAATGCGGAGGGTGATGGACATACCCGTCTACTCATTGTTACTGGGCGCTCTGTACGACCGGCATTTGAGAGCCACAGAGCTGAATTGGAGGCATTGATGCGAGAGCACTGGCATGACACCGTTGATAACGACATGAAAAGGACGATTGGAGATATTGCGACGGCGTTTATTTTAACTGGTTGTGGGGCGGGAGTAGTGGTTATGCAAGCTGCTCCAGAATGACCACTTCCCCACTGACTCTGCCTTTTCTTTCTTCAAAGGGCCCCGCACTAAGTATATTGGGACCAGTGTCTCATCTTTTAATCCTTTGATTCTCATGCCATTTACCGTAACGATACCACTGCATTGTAAAATCATTCTTTGTAAATTATCAATGAGATCAGACACACGACCCACATATTCCAAATACTTCAGTTCTATTCCAGCCAGCTGGCGCTACAAATCTCTTCGAAGTTCGGTCTCGACGCGACTCGGGGTCGCGTCTGGCACGAGGTGTGATGTCACGCGACGTTTTAACGCCGGCAAACAAAACCAAAGGCGTAACGCCTTTCGTCTTTACCGCCAACTACCACGATCTTGGGGAATTTACCAGCAATAGAAAGTGAGCATCAGTCTCACTAACGACGCAACGGTCCGCTACAGAACTGAGTCCGCCTTTTACGGCACACTGCCTCCGATGGGACTCAAAAACTGGTCAAGTGTCTGGTGCATATGATCCTTAGTTCGCTTGTGGTGCTTCTTAGAACCACATTTGAAATCTGGAAACCCACGCCGGACCGCTCCAACAGATAATGTCATAGCTTCCTGGAAAAAGCACATATAAGGGGGAAATTTTTCACTGTTCGTTCAACAACGTGAGTTGCCCCTCAACGATGGTGATTTGATTCTGGACACCTCCGGATAATACACATACTTACTGGGTCTTTGTTCACAGTGGCGATTCCTTCTTACCGCTGGCCTGGCCACCATACCCTTACAGGGTTTCGCAGCATGTGTGTTCCGAATTTCTTTACTTCGATCATGCTTCTTATACAATATTTTTAGTGCAAGCGCCCCTCTTCAAGAGACTTCCTACTGGCGCGATTAAACCTTCGGGATGGGCACACGATCAGGCCCAAATTCAAGCAGATGGACTTGCTGGACATATACGAGACTTTGGCAGCTAGTGGGTCTTACCACTATCCCGTCGTGTTTTCGTGACTCAACGGTAAACGAAGCGTCAAAGGGTCTATATGGGTTGAAGGTGGCTCCATAGAATATAGCGAAATGCATGAGTCGGCACCGTACTGGTTGTGAGTATATTTTGACTCATAATACGTCATGTCATGTACTAACAACAACAGTAACGCACAGGTGGCCCTCGCATTCCAGCTTCAAGATCAACGCCTCATTGGTCAAGTACGCAGTTTCTTGGATTGGACCCTCGATCATCAGCAGAGCGACGGCTGGATTGGACCTGAAGTATTTGTCCCAAATGCAACTATTCCTCGCTTAGTCTGGCCACGCTTCCTCGTCTTGCATGGATTAATCGTATGCAAAATGATGTCTCATTATCTACTTATCTGACGGTAATATAGCAATACGCGGAAGCTGACCCTACACAGGCACCACGTATCATCGACGCAATGCACAAGTTTGTTGCTCTTGCACATGATATATGGAAGGCGGGCAAGCAAGGCACTCCAGACATGGGATTCCAATTTGATTACCAATTCGTACGATGGGAAGAAGTTCGTACCCTCTTTTATATAGCGAAAAAATAAAGCTAATCACCTAATAGTTTATTTATATTCTCGAATGGATGCATGATAACGCTCCTCAAGGTGGTTTTTTCAGCTAAAAAGCCAGTAAATTGGTCCTCAAAGGTGTTTTACATCTTTAGGCAAAGAGGCTATGCTGCTTGAGACGATGCAACTCGTTAGAAACCAAGGATTCTCTTGGAAAACTCAGTTTTATACGAATGCGACATTCCCCAAGACTCCCGTAACGTCGTTCAACCAACATACGTGAGTTAATTCACTAACCTCGCATAGTGTCGACTCGCGCTTATCCCAATTTTAGCCACGGTGTCAACAATGCTCAGGGTTAGTAAACGACTTGTAAGAGACCGCCGAAATAACCTACCTCCTCTATAGCTCTAAAATCCGAGGCTTTGGCGTGGAGATTTACTGGAGATGCTTCAGATCGGACGAGTACTTTCGACCGAATTGATATGATGTACCGGTATCATGGACGAGCTTCTGGTAAGACCTTCTGATTTTAACGGGAGAGCCCAGTTCCCAATGTTTACATTCCAGGAACTTTCTCTGCTGATGAACATCTCGCTGGCCTTGATCCTTCTCGAGGGTATGTCAAGAGCGATTTTCGGTAGCTCAAACGCTTACTTTTTCTGTAGTACCGAACTTTGCGCAGTCGTGTAAGTGAAATCTACGGTCATCAGGGAATGCCGGTTCTCAAAAATATTTAGTGAACAAATTTTCTCCTTGGCTACTGTCTACCAAATTTTTGGTGATAACTCTATTGCAGATAGAGTCGAGAAGCTTGGTTGGTGATTAATTTACAGTACACGCCATATATTTGACAATCTTCTAGCATATAATGCGTTACCCGCGGCTATCATGCCCGATTGGTGGTGTAAGCAACTCATTAGGTCATTCCAATAATCGTCCCCTGACCTCCACCATACAGCGCACCAGTACGACCAACAAGGTTAGTCCTATTGAGGATTCACATTTAAAGTGGATGTTTATCGTCACTTCAGTCAATCAAATCTGGTCCCAATCCATGAACCCACCTCCTTGGGGAAATAACGGACCAAATTCCAATGTATTTGGTTTTGAACCGTACGTATTCTGTGATAGAAAAAATGGACTTTCTCTCGTTAACCCCGTTATATCCTAGTAATTACCCCTGTTGTACTGTCAACCACCCTCAAGGCTACCCGAGATTCTGGGCTCACCAATTCTTCACGAACCAAGCTGGGAATGGTCTCTTCCATGCTCTCCTTGGACCCTCCACCTTTTCAGGAACTCTGGGATCATCCAACCCCGTGAAAGGTAAGTTGACATGCAGGCCCTCGAATCACTTTTTGCTTACATGAATCCGTGACTATAGTATCTGTTGATACACTCTATCCATTCGGTTCGACCTTGAGCTATAGCATCACGGCCGCAAGAGCGTTCTCATTCAATATCCGCGTTCCGGGTTGGGCGAGAAGCCCCCTAAGTACTATTGCCGTCGGCAGGGGAAATGCGTCCCCATTGGCACCGAATGCATCTGGTTTCCATGTCGTTCAAGCAAGTATAATCTTTCCACTTCAGCTATGCTTTATTCAACCTTTCATTAGATTCCCGCGGGAACCACGACACTTCGCGTTTCTTTGAACATGCCACTCCAGGTTGAAACTCGAACGAACGGCGCCGTCGCCATAACTCGTGGTGCATTGAATTACGCCGTGGAAATCAGCCACAACTCCACGGCGGCACCTGGAACTCGGTTTGTCATTGGTTTACATAACATCCATGTATGCTGAACAATTATCCCAGGAGCGCTCAAGCTCTGGGCGATGTCAAACGACTTTACCCCAATGCCCCGGCCGAATTCCTCACTGCCGTACGAAATCTATACTTCCAACCCTTTAATCACTAGCTCATGTTATGACCACGTTCAGACTGACCCACATACCAAGGAGTTCACACTTCTTCCAACAACAGAGTGGCGGCTTGCCATTGACCCCGCGACCATCGCTGTAACAGATAACTCTGGTAAAACAACCAGTCTACCCTCCCAAGCTTGGGCCCCAGGAAATCAGCCCGTCACCATGTCTGCACGCGCTTGCCAAATTAACTGGGGTCTCAAGCTCGGGACCGCAGCGGCTCCGCCAAGCAACCCATCTTGTGTAGGCGCACCCTTTACCGTTAAGCTCGTGCCATTCGCTGCTGCGAAGCTACGTCTTGGAGAGGTCCCGACTGTGAAGATTGCTTAAACAGCGGACGCACGTAAAATAACAATTATTATCAGTGTGATAAGTTTGAAATATGTGTTTTATACTTTTAAGTTGTCTTACTATTTGATAATAATTCGTAAGAGGTCTCAGTTGTGGTGGGTTTTCTCGGTGTCATGTTCTTAATAAATCGATTTACACATAGGTACAACCAAACGGTGGCTAATCTTTGGCCTATCAACCTAGATGCACTCCTTCATTTCCTTCGCCGCTGCCGTATACACCTGCTTGTATTTCTCATTGGAGTATCAAATGCCGACATGGATAAATGGGATCCACTGGTGAAAAGGCGCTCCTTGCTTGCGAAGATTTTGAACGGCAAGGTGCAACCCTTCTGCGGCGAGGGTGACATCGGGGACTGAATCATCTCCAAACATTTTCCTGTACACAGCACCTGCTACCTTGGGCCCGTCAGCATCAGACATACTCCATAACGTACCAATCGCTCCCTGGAACCCTGCTGCGATAAACCCTCCTGCCAAATGCATTGCCTCGTTCATAAGCTTGGCATCGCCCATGGCCGTTTCACAAGCAGATAAAAATACAAACTGCGCGGAAGGGAGGTTGGTGGAAAGTATGCTCCTCAATTCGAGCCGTCCATCATAGAGCATTAAGCCGCTTTTCAGCGGATCGAGTGGGTCTTGTTGACCATGGCAGGCTAGATGTAACAGGGAGGATTTTTCCATTGCCTTCATGGCATTGTTGATGGATGCCTCGGAATTTATGATTGTAGAAAACTGATGACTGCCCAAAGCTTGAGAGACTGTTTCGAGCTCTTTCTGCACGGATGATAGCTTCTGCCAGGTTGGTTGGTACGGAATCTCAGTAACAGCTACACCAGTTACTATGCCTGGTTTATTGCTAGATCTTCTTGCTCGGGACTGAATAAGTGCATCCAGAGTGTAGGTGTATGACTGAACGTAATTGCTGTTTATAGGAGCAGCTGCATGGATTGGAAGGTATGTGAAGGGACCTGATGGGCACCACCAAATTCTACCACCGGTTATATTATTCTATTTGGAATTAGAATTAGCACCAATAGTCATTTCTAATGGTTTACAACAAGTCTTGAACCACTCACCTCATAAAGAACTTTAAAAACAGGATGTCCAACATTATTCCATAGCCAAGTAACTACATTTTGGAAGATATCTTGAGGCCTTGCAAGGTTTGTAGGCCTTCCCACACGGTCTGTGTTTTCATTCCGGGTATGAATATTTGTTCCTTTGAGTGCTGACTGTAACCTTCCCAACTGTGCTCTGGTGTCATCCAGAGATACAAGAAGCTTGATGCTTTTAACTGGTAAAGTGGGTGAAAGGATGATGATGGCATCAATTCTTGTAGATGCACAGTTGATCATAATAACCGGGCCCTCTCTAGCTGCATCCTGGAGTTTTGGGTACGGAACTCCCATGAGAAAATCTTCAAATCCCTCTAGCTTTCTAATTTTTTGGATCAATTGAGACCTTTCAGCAGCCAGGAGGTTATAGTTCACAGTTGCCTCCCCCTCAACAGGAGTTGACTTTGAGAGTGTGGTCTCATCCATAGATTGGGAAAGCTGGAAAGAAATCTGCTGTAATTTCTGTGCTTCAAGTGGAAATTTTTCCCAAAGTTGTTGCGCAGGATCCTTTAGTTGTAGCATCTGCCGGTGAATGATGGATATTCCCTGTTCCAAGAATTCCACTGCCTTTTCAGGCTGAGAGAAATGGAGTGCAGTAGAAACTGCAGATGACATGGCTGCCGAAATCCCTTGCCTGATGATAATATCAAGTCTGGTACCAAGTGAACTCCCTATCCAAATTAGGTTTGGCAGAATATCGAATGCAGCTGTATATGCCATTACACTTTCAGGATTATCATGTCTCCAAGCTAGTCCTGCCCAGTATATTGCTGAGTTCCATAGAGCTAGAGATGGTGCAGTGATTGATTGTGAAGACAAGTTTGCGGAGTGCAGAGCATTTTCGAGATCTTCAGGATTTTTGTTCACTCCGTATAAAAGTTCATAGGACATTGAGAGGCTCCTATGATAGAAGGGAAGTTCAGGGTGATTTTCTGGTGTACCATTGACTGCTGCGTTGTTGTACTTGAGTGCTGCCTCCAAGTTTGAAAAGTCTTTCAACTTTTTATAGCGCTCCCTATAGGTATTTGCCAAGGTGTGCTGCCTTCCTGGCATTGAAGGATGTCCGATAGGCGTGCAGTCAACAACAGTTAGTTCATGCCTGAGAGCAGTTTCGAGATCACTTAGATCATCTGTGTGTTCGTATGCAGCTTTGTAGGACAGAGACAGATTGTGCAGCCGACTTGGATACTCCGGGTGATCTGTTGGAGTAGCATCGACGGCCGCTTTATCACAATTCAATGCGTCAGTCAGATATTTCATATTTCCCAACCGGTCATAAGTATCCATATACGAAGCTGATAGGTCACGTAAATAGCCAGGAAACTCAGGGTGTCCTTCGGGTGCATTTTTAACTGCTGCCAGGTTCCATTTTAAGGCGTATTTCAAGTCATCAACATCCCGCAATCTTTCATATCGGGCTCTGTGTGCCCTTGCCAAACTCTGGTGACGATTTGGTAGAGAGGGATGGTTTGGAGGAGTGCCGTCCACGGAAAGCTTGTGGAATTTAATAGCACCTTCTAGATCTTCCATATTACCTAGTAGACTATAGTGGTCCATATGAGACATTGCTAGATTTTCCTGACGAGCTGGTAGGTCCGGGTGCCCAAGCGGCGTGCCCTTTACAGCTAGAAGTTTGTATTTAAGAGCGCTCTGTAGATCCTCGGGATTTCGTCGTCTCTGGTAGAGATCAGTAAATGCAACAGCTAAGCTGCTTTGGCGTGCCGTAAGATCATAATGACCTGCTGGCGTCGTATCGACTGCAGTCTGTTTGTACTTAATGGCAGCTTGGAGATCATCAGTATTTCCAAGCCGGCGATAGCGGTGTGTGTAAGTCATACCCAAGCCCAAGTAGTGGGATGGGAGATCAGGATGCTCTGAAGGCGTTGTTTCTAAAGCTTCTTTTATGTACCTGGTAGCAGTCTCTAGATCTTCCAAGTTTCCTTGCCGTTCATACCGGTCGATATAAGTCATAGCTAGGCCTTGCTTGCGGCCGGGAAGAAAAATATTAGCTTTTGGGGTTTTATCAACAGCTGTATGCGCATGTTTCATCGCAGATTCTAGATCTTCGAGATTTCCTATTCGTCGATAGCGGTTTAAAAATGATAGAGACATGTTACTCAGGAGAATCGGCATATCATGGTGGCCAGGGTGCAAAGTATCGATGGCGGCCTGTTGGTATTTCAAACTCGTCTCGATGTCGGTTAAGTCTCCAAGCCTCTGGTAGCGGTCCGAGTATGAGGCGGCTAGGTTAGACAGGCGATCCAACAGGTAAGGGTGCCATACGGGTGTAGCATCAAGAGCTGCTTGCTGATGTTTAATAGCGGCCTCAAGGTCACTCAACACACCATGTTCTCTGTATCTTTCTGCAAGATCCATACCTATCTTCTCGTCGCGGCCGGCGGGTCCTGAAGAAGGTCTCATGAGTTTGAATGGGATCGCGGCCATTCCGAGGAACGATGAGCTAATTATATACATATCATAATAACTTCAGAAGGGTATCGAACACGCGGTCAGGATAACACTCACACGTTCTCGAGCACCTGCTTTGTCCTTGACTGATTGGGAGCTCTTGGGCTGTGGCTATCATCCATGTTTGGTGAGAATCCTACTGGACATCTTGAATCACAAGGTATACTAAGATTTGAGTCTAGTCGTACCTCAAGGATCAGTGAATCGATGTTTCTATGGTGTGCGATATGTAAATATATCACGAAGATAATTCTAGCGTCGAGAAATAGCTTGGAGTAGAACGACCTTCAAATGGTGCTGGCACCCTCAGGGATACCTCACGGGGAACCCGTTTCAGTGGCAGAAAAGCCCCATAAGGCCATATCACGAGATCTCCAGCGCCTTGCTGTAGGCGCCGACAACTATATTGATAAAACGATCGGGGAAACCAAAAAAATGACACTGGAGTTCGGATGTCGATTTGAGTTGGGAGGAAAAAAGAAAAATACAAGTGCGGTAAGTTGAATTTCTCTTTACAACTACAAACATTGAAATACTCACTAAAGCCCGCGATGAACCTTGGTGAACTCCAAAACCCTTTATCTGATTCGAAGCACAACAAAGCTCTATGCGAGTTCATATCCTGGGTGAGAGTTCATAGTTATAGTTGATCACTTATATTTCTGTCGCTCTGAGTTGCATGAAAGACTCGGAACCATCAGGGAAGCGGAGATAAAAATGCCTCACCTCGTGTTATTTGTATATGTTACATAAGCATGGTAACATTCAAGTCCATGTCAACAAATCCATGAACCTTGGAATTTTTTCCAAAAGTTGGAGAGCAATATGTCGCCTCATGTTGGTACAGCTCAAGATTTTAATCATCGCAGGGGTCATTCCTATCAACGGCATCGATGGCACTGAACTTCTTCCGCAGAAATCCTCGAACAGAACCAAACAGTGGTCTAAACAAGCGGTACACAAAGGGGCCTATCGTTATGAAAACGGCTATAAAGAGAACGAAGTAAGCCTCCATGCCCTAATCAGTTTCAAACGAAAGCGAAAGTGGGCGATTCTGCTGCCATCTTACATTCGTCGAATCCCCGATTGGGATAACTACGCTTGGGTCTCTACGGCCCTGCTTAGGTCTGGTCATTCCCTCCCACCAAGCACCTGAAACCCGGCAGGCCCAATATGCGGATATGTACGAAAGTTACAGCAATATTGGAGTACAACAATTTACATACGTGATTACAATGAACGACAGCAAAGCCAACCCAAGCCCTAATTCCAAAAGAAACACCACCATTCGATTCATGCCTCATTGTGTCAACTATTCTCTCTCCTCAGGCTCAAGTGGGGTGACTCCCGGAAATTCTTCATCTATACACGAGTCTTTGTCACTAGGAGTACCCACCGACTCGTCAACCCTCTTCTGAGAAAAGATAGTTTGATCCCTCAACATCTGCGTGAGCTCCCCATTTTTTCTCTCAGCATCGAGACTAGCTCTGGCTACCGTCTCCGCCTTTCGTTGGAGGATCCTCAATACAACTAATTCTTCCTGGATCTTCGCTTGGAGCATAAATTCATGCGCTTTGAGAGCGGCATGCGCCACTCTTGCCAAATCTAGAGCCTCTTCTACATCTTCTTTGTGAGTCAGAGAACCCTTGATGTCATAAGCCCCAGGATCCTATAGATCCTTTAAATTACAGGACAAGTCTTGGGATACTGGACTTACCGGAAGCGTTGGATATTCATCTGCTCTTTGAGGCGGGTGATCGGATATCAGAGTGTCCGAGAGCCTTACGTTACAAAGCAGGGAATGAGCATTGAAGATGGTGGGCCGCGGATTTGTATCAACGGGAAATGACGGGCCACCCTATCATATGGATGTGGTCGAATGTTTGGGGAGAGACTTGATTCTCTAGGAGAAGGCGCGTGGATGTTCGGTGTACGGTGGGAATTCGGAGAGCGTTTCAAACTTCATGAACTTAATGGTTTCATCAAATCGCTGAGGGATACGACATGAATGATTTCAGAACTACAAGGAGGTTCGCTACTGTTCATTCTTCGGGTGGTTGATACAACTGCAGATTTGCTGAAGTAAGATGACACGACCACCGATCGAACAGCCGTCTGCCCAAACCAAACATGCAAACACAACATGTAAGTATGACAACTCTCCTTCGCTCCGATCGTCTTTAGACCTCTTACCTTCCACTTTTCTTTCGTATCTAGCCGAAATTATTATAGATCAAACTTTATGTATGGAGCCATACCGAAATTTCACAGCCGTCGAGGGTGCCCAATGCACGCGTCGCGAGTTAAATATTGCGAATTGCGATCGACGAGACAGGGCGATCGACCAGATTCGGTGCTAGCTTGCGCCTCAGGCGCCCCACTATTGGTAGATGTGGCGTCTAACATTGCTTGGCCGGTTACCGGAATTCTATTGGGATTTCCAACTGCAATAAACAGAACGAAGGTTAATACTTTCCACTTGATATCCCTGGGTCAATTTCGTAGAGTAGAATTTTAAAGAGGACCATCGTTTTTCAAATTTGGTATAAATCCTTTAGTTTCACCCCCAAACTCGACCCCTTTCAAGTTCTGAACTTTCATTACAACACGATGTCCCCCGTCTAGACTTTCTACGCAGATTCCGTTCTGTTTGGTTAGTTCGCTTCAGCTAAGTTTGCTGTGAACGTGGGGTTGACCATTTTTTCAAAAAAAAAGTACTCTCACAGACCCCATCTCAGCAGTTGAGGCTGCATGGGGAAAGTTACTCCTGACATTGGGCAGGACCCCGCCCATGTTATCGCAGTCACGCACGGCGAACACGCTATTGACAACCTTTCCATGTTTAAACCTCACATTCAAGCCCACAAAATGGACGAGATGACAGATTTGGAGAATACTATCCTCCACTATGCCGATGTGTACCATCTGCATGGTCCCAGCTGTACATGCTTCATTTGTTTTCGAGGTTAGAAAAATGGTAACATACTAAATGTATGTGATGCTTATGTTTACAAATTGGGTGCGATGGTATAGTTTATCCCTTGATGATAGTACTACACAGCCCAAGTATTTCGTAGATTAACAATATACACACAAGATACGTAAATAAGAGTGTATGGATCGAATGGGTGGTTTACGCATAAGGTTGAGAATTAAGCTTGTGAATCGTAGGGCTCTCAGAAGATGTCTGACGCGGTGCCTTTCTTTTAGTCCGGGTCAGATAGGTCATTATTACAGTTACAGTACCAGGTGGTACGGGTTGCGCGGTTTTTAAATCGATGATTAATGGATTAGATTGGTCATCACGGGTACCGAAGATGTCAGGTGGAAGGTCGACAGTGGGATACATCATGGAAACACCTGAATAGGCCAACTCAATATCAAATCGTGCACCCGACAAAAATCAGGGCAAAAATCAGGAAAAAAAAATACTGACCCTCGCGCAATTCGATGATTCGTTCCGCCGAAATACTAACGAAGCCGATTTTTTGATCCCCTCGTACTTTCAAAATAAATATCATGCACATTTCCCGGAGTATGTCCCGCCCGGGACCCTTTGGTTTCTTCAACTCCTCTTGAAGGTACTTGTCTGCTGCCTCCCAAGTGGTCGGCTCAAAATCATAATCGGGAACACCCCCTTCGATCATTTGAAGACAGGCCGGGCCTAGAAATTCAGGGAATTGTGGGAAGGGTTTCTCCGAGACCGTACCAAAGTATTTTTTTCTTCTGTGAATTACGATAGCTCAGTGAGGCTCGAGTTGACATGCATATGTGAAAACATACGGCACCGGAGGGCCTGGTAGTAGTCGTAGAGGATGACATCTCTTCTGTATGACCAGTAATCGTAGTTGTTGAAATAGTTGGCACGCCCTTACCCTCTCACTTTAAGTAGAATTACAAGCAATTGTTTGTTTGGCAAAACAGGTAACTCCAAGTGCCTTGAGGCCTGTGCGTGGCGGTACTTGGAGGCAATAATATTACTCGGAAAATGAGCGCCCACTCGCCCCGTGGCCGCTCCAAAGTCAACCCTTCATGCCACGGTTTCGTAATAAATACCCATACAACACGTAGTTGCTGGAGGCCAAGCCTGTTGGGCGGATTTTAATGAATTTCTTTTGTTCTTACATGGGCACATGAATGATTGCAACGTGGTGCACCTCGTCGCGAGATGTCAATACTACCAGAGTTGAATTTCCCGATCAATACACGCAGGCTGACAGGTGGAGAACTGTACCAACACCGAACTGGAAGATAAAGATTCTAACGAGAGGAAGCAGCTTTCGAGAAGCTATGAAACGATAAACATCTTACTGGTAAGGAGAACAATCCAAATACGTGGTCCGCATTTTCCCGGAAGATGGTGCTTCCGCCGAGGTGCGGGTCAAGTAAGTCATTAAAATCCTAACAGCGCCAGGTGGTGCAGGCTTCCTTGTTTTCAAATCGACAATCAATGGACTCGCTCCTGCTCCAGGTAACTCGCAGCCACTTCCCAAGTCGTTGGCCTGCAAACATTACCGGGGTAGTATTGTTCGATTGTTTCAATACATTTTCTAAGTTTGTATCGTCTGATACAAAATTTTCTGGGAAGAGTTCTCCAAAGCAGTACCAGAATATTCTTTCATTCGGTATTATCTATGAGTTGTGGTAGCCCAATCAATGTAGTGCTGAACGTTACTTTGGAAACAACATACAGAAGTAGAGGTGGATGCCCTAGGGGCGAACAAGTGTTCTGTTTCACGAATTTTCGTAGACGGGGCCGCCATTGTAGAGCTGAAGCAGTTGATAGAGATCCAAGAGGGCAATCGTCAAACTTTACTTAGACAAAAACCTGAGGCTTTTTTGGTTGGCGAATCAGACCGGCGAAGTCACATGAAATACCTTGAGGCACATGCAAGGTGGTATGAGGCGAGAATATTACTCGAAGAACACCCAGCTGCCTCGTGGCATCCAACGGCGACCTAAATTCGTAATAAAATTCAGATGTCGAATCTCGAGGGACGCGTTCGAGGTCTACAGATACTGCTATATCCGAGGTACAAAATATATGGCTTGTCAGAATCGTGGTTCCAGGAGGCTCAAACGACATACCTATTTGTTTATTAGGTGTTATATTTTATTTGAAACGGCGTCCCGTGCTTCACGACTTTTCGTTGATGGTGAATGGGTTGTGAATGGGATGCATAAGTCTGAGGAGTCCATAAACTTGATGGATAATTGAGCGCTAGAGGGGGCGCGAAGGTACCTTTGCAGACCATCACGTTGACTGATGTCAATTTTAAAAGATGAGATCGTTACGTGCTCTCCCGGACCTTGAATACACCTTGAAAGAGAGGGTTATTCCTACAACTGTATTTTACCCTTTAGGCACCTTTACATCCTAGACTGGTAACATGAGAGGACTGTTGCCTTTTTCCATCGATATTTCTTGCTTCCCCTTGTTCTTATTCTTGAACAGTTCCCGAAGTGGTTAGAATGCAGGTTGAAGGTTGACAACTTGAGAGGCGTTCTGAGTTGAGAAGAGGCTCGTTGAGATTTGCAGGGAAGTTTGGCAATATTTCCCCATAATATATTGACTCATTGATATCCTGAGACGCCTAGTGAATTGAGTCGGTAGCTTTTGTGATATCAAGGAAATGGTTAGAGTTAAGCGGGTGGCAGGGGATCCGACGGAAATATTGCATTGTAGGGTCGTGTTTATTTCAGAAGCGAATAGGACCCTAGAACACGCTGTGTCGCGTGATGTCATCTTTCTTGGTTTCCTCGTTTGCGAACTTGGTAATAGAGGCAAATTGTTACAAGCCCGATACGTTTAGTCTACATAATGCGATAGTACTATACATTGAATAACATTTGTTACAAAGTTGTACAAATGTCGAGGGGAAATGTGAGTGACACCAGCGGAGGAACACCAACCTCTGGTCCATAAAGTCCTAAAGAGGTTACTCGTATGGACTGTGATAATATTGATTCTGAGCCTCGGCAATCCCAGGAGCACTAGGTGCTTCTTTAGGAAACCGGCTAAAGTAGGCCATTATGACCGTAGCAGTGGGTGGCACATGTGAACTAGGGTCAAGATTGACGAGCAACGGGCCGCGTGGATTTTTGGGAGTGCCAAAGCTATGGGGAGGAAAGAAAATACTGGGATCTAACCCGATATGGTCTAGGGAAAGTATTTCAGCAGTCAATCCCACCCTACTAGGAGCAGGAAGAAGAATTTGACCTTTGGCCAGTGTGACGAGCCCCTTTGTTATTTTGTCGATGTAACCGATCCTTTGGCCATTGTGAACGTCCAAGACGTATGTTGCGCAGATCTCTCGGAAGATGTCCTGCGACTCCTTGGGTTTTTTAAACTCCCCTTTTAAGAATTCAGCAGTTGCCTCCCATGTAGTCGGCTTAAAGCCATAGCTTGGGTGTTTGTTGAGGAATTTGAGATATGTTTCGCCAAAGCCATCGTATATATCCGACATCACAGGTTCTCCATGGTGGTACCAAAGGACCTTTTCGTTTGGTGCTGTCTATGAGTGGGAGTGGCTCTCAGTAAAAACCGAATTTATACTAGAAAGGGACATACGACACAAGGGGAAGTTGATTCAATAGTCGCCTTTTCCGTTTGGTGAGTGTTCATAATCGTCGAGATATAACGTCGGGGCAGTGGCAAGAAATGCGAGAGGTCACCGTCAAGGCCCTTTCGATTTAAGTAAAAATTTGAGCCGTTGTTTGTTTAGCAACCAGACTATGAAGGTCAGATGGAGTGGCATGAGGCCCTTGCCAGACACAAAGCAAACGAGCGTCTACTTGCTTTATGGTTTTGACAAAGGTGACCTTTCGCGTATCCACTCGTGATAAATTCGGAATATACACAACACGTACATAGCAACTGAACGCCAAGACTACACTTCGTGGGTTCTCCGGTAGCCTGTTTTTGGTCTGGACGGTTATATCGGAGGAGCGAAATAGCTTATCAAAATCGTGGCTTCGCGGAGTTCCTCCGTGTCCGGATCAAGGAGGAGCGAACTCTGCGGATTTTCCCCCTTGCCGAATGTGATTAGAAGGAAATCTAGCACGGAAGATGTGAATAAGGCACCTGGTGGTACCTATAAGAGATCTAGTAAGCACATGTCTCCCCACAAGGACGGATCGGGTACCTACGGCTCCTAAATTCGGTCACTATGGGCAACTTCCCAGGTGGTAGAAACGTTAGTGGGGAAGAGTTCAGTGACGAAATCGATAGCTGCCATGTCGAGGATTAGATAGTTTGAATAGTTCTTACTCAATAAATATCAAATGGGCGACTTGGAGCGCTGGTACGCTTGATTGACATTTTCTGTTATGTTAATGTATCCGAATGATAATGTAGCATGTCATAAGTGGTGGTGTACAGTACATTTGAGTGGGGCCATGTCGAATTGTAGAGGCAATAGAAGATCTCGTTTTGGGAACCGGGTATGATCAAGGAATTGATAATGGATAGGGCTTCAGGAACATCCTCGGAAGAATCGAGTCGTATCCATGCAATTCCAGCCCTGGTTGAAAGGGAAGATGGGTTTTGAGGCTCGATCGACTTTCCCATCGCTGAACTCCAACCTGCTCGACTCCGATTAAATTACAAACGTGAACTCCAACGATTTTCCATTGAATGGTCACAGTATACATTTATTTGTGGGAGTTAAGGGTTCGTAATTCGTCAAATGGAAGGTGCAAAGTAGGACATCATTATTGTAGCTTGACGAGGTTCCCCAGTGTCCGGGTCGACTAGGAGACCACTCTGAAAGTTTTCGCGCGTACCGAACACATTTGGGGGATAACTGAGCGCTGTGAAGCACATAGAGGTACCTTCGAGTTTTTATAACTATGAGGATGTGATTTTATAGGGAATGGGCTGATACACACCATCCTGAACTACGGTAAACGCCCCGATAGAACGATTGATAACCGCGACCTTTTGCCCTCTAGGCACCTTTACTACCAGCATCAAGCACATTGGAGGGCAGCGGTTGCGTTCCGCCTCCGGCTTTCTCGATTCTTCATCTTGTTTCTCCATGATAGCTTCCCAGGTTGTCGGAGTGTAATTTGGGAGGCGTTCCTTTATAAGGTCTACGGAGCGCCTGTTGAGATCCGCTGGAACACTGGACAAGGTTTCTCCCATGAAATACCAAGTCAGTGAATCGTCGGTACGCTCGGCAAATTGGGTGGGTATCCTCTGTGTAATTGTAATTATGGATAAATTATTTTACAAGGATTATTGGGAGGAACGTACGGTGGGTGTGGTCGAACTCATACTGAATTACTAGGCTTCAGAATAGCTATGAGAGTTGAAATGGCGCGCTTGTCGAAGCACTAAAGCTTTTTTATAGTATAAGAGCAGTTGGCTCCGTGGCTGCAACTTGAGGAATGCGCGCCTGGTTTCCGAAAACCTTGAGTGTGGAATCTCAAAAAGGTAGGACCACACACTTTCTTTACGATACAGATGATGGTTTGGTGCTAAGAGAGGATGAGAAGGGTGAGGGTGGGCGGCGCGCTGATTCTGAGACTTGAGCTATCTTTGTCTTGGAATGGGTCTCGGCCTGCACTAGACTCCGACTGAACCGGCGGAAGACGAAGAAGGATAATGATACCACCAAAGGGGACTTCCGATGCCTGATCGTGAAGCATCACTGTTGCGATGTAGGACAGGAATTGCGAGGACTAGGTTTGTCGTCGATTTCAAAGTGCCCTGACACCGTAGGGGCAGGAACCACGGAGATACGGGGGAGACACTGACACAGCGATGATATATTTTGGAGTCCTATGTTCTGGATTTGTCGCCAGGGCCAAGAAATTGTAGGGGAGTGCGGCTACATATGATCAGTGAGCGAGACGGCTTATAGTATCTAGAAACACAGTGCGGCGCACCGTTAGTTAATGCTGAGGGGCTTCTAGGCGTTCTCCTAAGGGATATGCATCTACGTAAGGAGTACGATTCTCAATATCCATATACCGGTGTATAAGTGTTTTCATCTTGTCCCCAATAGTATTGGTTGGAGCTGCGTCTAGTTGGTTGGTTTATGATGAATATTTAGGACAATGTTTGGCCTACGCTCAAGGTTTGCAATTTTATATGCATTTTTACGTTAGCTTTCACTATGAGTTCTTGAGTCGTGATGTGATGTTGACGAATGCAGAGGACTTGGCAGGAGACAAGGATGAAAATTGAAAGGGGTTGAACGTTGATAAGTCAAATTTGAAAATATTAGATAAGAAATTAGTATTACTCAACCTCCGAATTTAATGAATTTTGAATCCAAATTGGAGCACTGACTGACGGGTCACGAACAGCGTTTCTTTCGTCCTGGCGCCCTCTTTTGTTGGGCTAATATAACGCAACATGGTCGCCCCGGCCTACCCAAAGCCTCGGCGAAGGCTCGTTGGACAATCTCTGTTATATTCAATATCCATTTTCGCCAGCTTGGGCGTCTTCCTCGTGAGTAGACTTTGGTTCAGACAGGGCAAATATTTCACCTGAGTATTCAGTTTGGCTATGATCAAGGGTGTGTTCCGAAATCCAGCTCTTATTGCTTTGAACTGACATTGTCTTTAGGGTCATGTCTGGGATAATAACCGGGCCACATTTTATCAGGTATTTTAATACCCCTGGTCCAATAGAAGTCGGGACTATGGTTTCTGTCTTAGAGATTGGGGCGTTTGGTGTGTCTTGAATGACTTTTGAAAGAAACCTACTGATCATTTTGGAGTGATATAGTCACGTCCATTGCAGCGGGCCGAGTGGGGGACATAATTGGTAGAAGAGGTACACTTTTCATTGGAGGAATAGTGTTCACCATAGGAGGAGCTATACAAACGTTCACGATTGGATTTTGGACAATAGTGTTAGGGCGGATCATCAGCGGATTTGGTGTAGGCCTTCTCTCGTGCGCCCACTTTCTTTTTTACTCTCCTAGCCATTTAGGTTAACCTACGCCTCAGCACCATCGTTCCCATATATCAAAGCGAAATATCACCTCCCAACCATGTGCGTCACTTTCACTCCTCTTTCGGTAACATGCTTCTAAAATTCGTTCAGAGAGGGGCGTTAGCGTGTGCTGAGTTTACTGGCAACGTATTTGGATATGCCTTTTCAGTGGTATGTAGCTATTGATCTTCACCCGATGTGATATTGATGCGGGCCGGCAGTGGACAGATTACTTCTGTTCCTTCATTGACTCAAATCTCGCTTGGCGGATACCCCTGTTTCTGCAGTGTGTGATCGGTGCCATTCTTGCCGCAGGTTCACTAATGATGCCGGAGAGCCCCCGGTATGTTCAACAGATGTCAATTGGAATCAGATTTTGATGGTTGTGACTTAGATGGCTCATCGACACGGATAAAGATGAGGAGGGTATGCGTGTCATTGCAGATTTGCATGGTGGTGACATAGACGATCCCGTCGCCAAAGCAGAATTCAACGAAATCAAGGAGAAGGTTCTCTTCGAGGTGAGAACGGCCAGCAACATCCTGTTTTTTTCGTCGAATTTCTATTGATTTATTTTTTCACCTAGCGCCAAACTGGAGAGGGGCGATCGTATGCGATGATGTGGAGGAAGTATAAACGACGGGTGTTATTAGCTATGTCATCTCAGGCTTTTGCTCAACTTGTGAGTTTCATTCTTCCCTTCTTAGCACGTCGACTCTGACAATTACCAGAATGGTATTAATGGTAGGGAGGTTTCATTGTTACTCAGCTGCAGAATTAATCACATCTCATCTTGGATATCGCAGTAATTTCCTATTATGCCCGTATGTTTACGCCCCACCTATCGACATTAACTTGACTAACCTAATCATTAGCTCGTGTATTTGAACGTATGTCGTCATCGAATGTCCATCTTTCCAAACTCTAATGGTACATAGAGGCCGGCTGGCGCGGTCGGCAAGCCATCCTGATGACTGGGGTCAATGCCATTATATATGTATTAAGCACACTCCCACCGTCAGTCATTCCCTATAATTACCGACCGATCGTCTAACATCATCACAGATGGTATCTCGTTGACCGATGGGGGAGACGCCCTATATTGCTATCAGGCGCCAGCGTGGTGGGTCATCTATATGTGGCACTTATACTAAAAGTTAACTTCGGCAGATGGGTATTGCATTATGTGCCACTGGATTCTGGATGTCTCTTGATGTACCTTGGACCCCCAACGCGGTTGTCGTTTCCGTTATTATCTATAATGCCGCATTCGGGTATAGGTATGAATTTATCACTTCACATCATTAACCTTTTCTGATGTCACTTTAGTTGGGGCCCGATACCATGGTTGTACCCTCCCGAGGCGTGTATTATATTACATAAACGTCAACACAGGACTGACGATTTCTATAGATTATGCCGTTGACTGTCCGTGCAAAAGGAGTATCCCTCTCGACATGTACCAACTGGGCTTTCAACTATATCGTGGGTGCCGGTACACCATGGTTACAAGACGTCATACATTGGAGGTTGTATTTTATGCATGCCTTCTTCTGTATATGTAGTTTTGTACTTGGTAAGATTTTTTTACTAGTGTTATGTCTCGATAACTCATATACGTTCTAGTTTATTTTCGTGAGTCTAAATGCCGTCTTCAACAAAGTCCGCTAAATACCCTCACACTCTGTAGTATACCCAGAGACAAAAGGCATCCCGCTCGAGGAGATGGACGTGGTCTTCGGAGAAGGTAACTCCCTTTCTTTCCCCTTCCGGACGTCACAAAGTTTGATGATCCGGTTTTTGCTTTGTAGAGAAAGGGGACGAAGAAGTGCCCCTCACTTCGGAGCGTTCAACATTTCCCCATAGTTCTCGCTCCGGCCCTGACGTCTACCCACCAAAACCCACGCTGTCTAGTGGTTCCAGTAAGGGCTGGCTAAGCCGCCTGTTCCAGCCAGAGACCCGTGACGGAGGTTCCTATAGACCGATTGCGAATGAGGAACTCACCCCTTTGCATCATGAAGACCATCATGAAGATGCCGACGGTGACGCGGAGTATGAAGTGCTGGAGCACGATTCTCATCACCCGTAATACATAACAGTCCACTGTGGCCTTCACAGAAAAATTAGCGTGTACACTCTGCCCTGGATTGTACTTTATATTGTTGTGATACCTTATCATAATTTAACTTAGAGTTTCTGCCCTTCGACCCCGAAATGATTAAGGAGTATCTTTAATTGCGACTCTACAGGTATCCAATACTTTCAGGACTATGCCTAGCTGTTTGCCCTTCCAAACCAAGGGTGCAAGGGGTTTCTCGTCGGGAAAATGGGGGAGAGAAACAATAAAAAGACGCTTGGAATGAACGGCTGTGCTACTGGAAAGCCGGGCGACTCCTGGAAATGGTCGAGGCATTTGGAGGGGATAACACAAAAATACCCGCTGATGTACACGACCGATGACACCGTGTAATTTTGTATGGTGAAAAAGGTCATCACACACATGAATGATTCAGACATTGATGCCTCTGCTTACAATTCTATGATTTAAAAAAATCTAGATGGTACATATACAATTAATGATGCACCAACAATCTTGTTACATCGTGTAATCATTGATTACTGGATTAATGTGGTTTAGCGTATGGCTAACCGACTTAATTGTCCTGGGGGTAGATATATATTCCGCTAATAAACAAATGTTCGTCCCGACAGTCTCAGACTGTCCCAGCAGATTTTGAAGTCGAATATATAGGCAGGGGGAAGAACTTGATGTGATCACCTTCACGACATCAGCCACTAAGAAGTAAGTGCGCTCTTTCAACACCACTAGCGTTCAGTGTACATCCGTCAATATCGAAAGGGAGAGGAATTGTTTCCTGATCTTGCTATTGTTACGGCTCTTGTATTCCCCGAGTTTATGTTTCTTGTATGGTGCGACATGTCCGTCGTGGTCGGGTGTACCGTGACATTGACGAATGCGCTGGCTACGATATTGATATTGATAACCGGGGGTGGTACCACAATTCTTGTTACTGATTGGGCTTCAGGCTGTCTCGTCGGCATGACTTCCCTGTCACTCCCTTCGTTTTTTACCTGTGGTTCCTCCCTCTCATGCCCTCCTGGTTGCCCCCAAGGACTTGTGGCCGGCTGGGTAATGTACCGCTGTCCATGGTTCATCTCCGCCTCACAATCTCCTCGTAGGCCCTCTTGAGACTCGACGACAGGTATGATCTGCTGGGCGACGGAAGATTTTTCGTTGTCCTTCTTTCCCACACCACGGTCTTCTCGTTGCTCCGGGGGCTCTGCGACAGATTCGACCTGCTGGATGCCATGTTGTTCGTTGTTTTCGACTGCGGGGGTTGGCTGGGAATGAGAATCAGAGAAAGCGCCTTAGTAGACATGACCCGAATGCGCCTACCCCGGGGGTGCCTTGAGGTTGCTCCAACATTTCCATGGTTTCTGGTACGTTCCTTTGAGCAATCCTCCATTTCATCCGGCGAACGAACTGGTTTTTATGAATTCAACCAATCAGTAATCCACTATGATCGCTACTAACTTTAAAGGCGGCATGGATTCCAACAAAAAGGCTCGCGGCGTCTCTAAAACGTGGTACGGCAGAGGAGCTCGTTTGATCTTGTGTTGCAGAAGGGGGCGAATGCTCTGTGTCCGTGCTGTTCGTACGTCGAGTAGATCGCGGAGGCGTGGGCATTATGATATTAAAGGGAAGGATTAGACTCTGGAACGTAGCGTATATGTACTGCGGGTGGTTGCGTGTTATGCTTTGAAGTGTTTATCCAGGTCTTAATTACTCATGTGAGTTAGAGAAACATGCCGCCGGACATGGCCTGCCGACCGCACGAATTCGCTGGGGATCCATGGTAACATTCGATAGATGCGAATTTTTTTTAAATTTGATTGATGGACAAGGATATGGACGGCCGGTGGACTTGATGCGGTCTAGTGGATTTATGTAGTCACAAAAAGAGTGCTTTGACCGGCATTGCGCTGGTAGGCCGTTGAACTAATGGAGATCCGAGCTTGATGCAAGAATGTCATTCCCAAGACTGTCAAGCTCCATGTCCCATAGTTGCCCTCGACTCTTCGACAATACTAGCCCTCACTCCCTAGCGTTTGCGCTATCGAAAATGCACACGGCACGGACTCAATACCATACTCCTTACATCTCCAGACACCAGATGGATGCTTGGTTGCGATGGGGAGTAGTTGAGATACTATGAGCCTGCACTTTCCAGATGCATTACCTGAGTTCCAGGACCCCCCCGGGATCTTGCCTGTGATAACCTGTTGCAAAAAAACTCCAAAATTTAGGCAAATTCAATAAACTTGATCCCATAGAGAATACCTAGGCGCCACTGGTTTCGGTGGTGGGAGGGAAGGTAGTAAAGTGGGGAGTTTCAGGTTGTTGTTGTGGCACAAAAAATAGCGTGATAGGCTTCATGGGTGGATGGTTGAGAAAATTTTCTATATCGCGGGAGAATACATAGGGTAGGTGATCTAGCCTTTATACCTGCTGAAGCTGTAGGCTGTGCGCGTGTACGTTTTTAGCTACCCCACGGCGAACGCCGGGAATTCTTATAAAGACAAATGGAGGAATACAGTGATAATGTTCGGAACTTCGAACAGTTCCAAAGAAGTCCGAGAATATTCCGAGTTCTATTTATAGAATGAGGTTCTTTCCGTTTGGTGGACGCTTTGAAACCTTAATCCTTCGCAAAAATCGAAAATTTTTCACGTGACTTTTCAGTTTTATTGAATTATACTCTCATTTCTCAAGGTGATTTGGTCTCAGACTTGAGATACTTTCTCTTAAGGTGAGTATCTATTGGCTGAGCTAAACAACCTCCCTCTTTCTGTCCCATTTTGCCATTAATTCCGGCGTTGAGCTGAGTTTCAATGTCACGTACTTTTCTTGTTCGGCTTGTCGGCAATGTTGCGTGTTGTAATTTAATTATAACATGGAGTATGTACTACATTTATCTATCTAGTATTCATTGATACTGACATTGTAGGCACAAATTGGATTATTTTTCAATTTCATTTATTCAGTGCTCACCATAAAATAGGTTTCTCATCACAAGGTCAAAAAATCTGGTCATGCTTCACTGAAAATTTTCAGGACACAATTCTGCTATCAGCATCAAGCATCAGACAGAGAAACAGGCCAGAATGTTTTCGTCTGTGCTTGAATATTGGTGGTTTACTATTAATATTGCACTTAAAATTTATATTATAGAACTTGGACTGGCCATGCCTAGCAATGGCTATATCACTTAATCTGCTATAGTATTCTTGTTAATAAAGCAAGATTTGTTTAGTTAGATGATCATAAGATGCCAAAGCATCAACAATGAGAATACTGATACATAAGTATGGGTTTTTCACAGTCGTTCGGATGTGAAAGTCACAACAATTAAAATCATCACATGATGGGATGCTGAACCAAATAACGGCATAAAGCGGTTCAGCAGTGGCTGTTTTTGGGTCTCCCCGAGATTCAACCAAGTTATTCACTTACTGAAATTTCTGTTTCATTTACCTGCGAAACACACACACCATACAGTTCTTTGTCTAGGGCTGTTATGGGAGTAACAAATAGTAATATATATATTAAGGAGGATTGTTCTGGGGTCCTCTGAGTAATACGAGGTTGGGGTGTTGGACCACAAATTGGGAAGGAGGATCAATGCAGGGGATTTTCTAGGTACGATTTTACCATGCTATATGACCCCCATCTATCAACTACCTCTTCATCACTATTTACAATCCAATTCGTTGTAGATATTAAGCCATGGGTGTGGCAGGTGTAAAAGTTGTAGTTAAGTAGATATCTCAGTCAATCACAATGGGTGATAAACGACTGAATTCAATATATGTACCTGTAGTTAAGTAGATATCTACAGGCAATCAGTATGTGTAAATAAGTGTATCAAGTGTAACCGGGCTCACCTCAGTCAATCACAATGGGTGATAAACGACTGAGGTGCGCCCCCACCCCGCCAGGGGGATATAAGTAAGACGAAGCGCGCAGGCTCCGGGACCCCCTAGGGGTCCCCAGCAGGCTTTAGGTATACCCGCGCGCGGATGAAAGGAAAGGGTATGATCTAGAAAAAGGGGTCACTCCGTGTTCCGTTGCCGAGACACGGAGCAACGCGAAACAGAAGAGAGGGGTGTGGCTCGCTCCCGGGCCGTCGCTGGCGGTCCTCCTCAACAAAAGTCTGCACTGCATTTGCATCTCAATTTCAAATCTTAAGGTCAAGGCAGAAATTGTGTAAAGACCAACAAGAAACCTGAGGACATGTTGTGCTCCCTGAGTCCTCCTTACGCATGACTCAGACTCAAGGAAATAAGTATGGAGTGCCAGCCCGGCATCCTATGGGTCACGACTAGAATATATTGGGGTTGCGGTATTTGATGGTTATTCGGGCTTATGCAGACCACATGTACAGTATTATACCACGTTGGCCGTGACCGGTTGACCCTCGAGGCTGAAAAAAGTTGATGGAAGGAAAAGAACGGAACCCAGACAGACTCAGATAATTGGATCAATTGACCATGTCAATAAAATTTGGCAGGCCCAACTTACTGGGTATAAGTGGAGTCAAGTTTTCCTGAAAAGGTCCCAAGCATTTCGATGATACCTCCATGTAATATTAATTTACTATTATGTATCGTTTTTTGACCACAGGACCGAGGACCGAAGTTTCGTAGCCTCGTGTTCGCCAGAAAACGCCGTAACGGATTTAACCTGTAAAGGACAGCTTTGTGCCTGGAAAAATCAACTTCGGGCATCTGGGAATTTTCCGACAGATTCTGTCTTACAGATGTTCATTATGATTTGTCCGTTGTATGTACAGTGTTTTTTGAATCTCGCCATCCGGTCGGGCTACTATTGCCTTCCTCCTTGGATGGCCTTTTCGATCGGTGCGCTGCGTCAGATTATATCCTTAAGGAGGTTCCTGTCGCAGTGGCACTGGTAGTACATCAGCGCGTTCAAGCTTCAAGCCTCAGTTTGCCTCTTAGGCCTTCTTCACAAGGATCTGTTTACAAGTTTATCCACAAATTCGAAATTGCCCAGTATATCCTGTCCCTCAAGATCTCGACCGTATTACTAGCTAAATTCGATCTGTGGTTTGGTGATGGGGGCTACTGATTATGACACAATTCCAAGACCCACCCGCATATACCTCTTCACTAGTCTAAGGGGCTTTTGAGTGAGAGTTAGGTTTCATTTTCAGTGAGGCATTAGTGAATATACCTCGAATTTCTGATTCTAGGACTACAGATGAATCGAATAATCTATGACTACATTCGATAAAGGTAAACAATATCCGCGCGTGCCTTCCTCATCTGTATATATGCCATCTGTCGGCTTCCCTTCTTCCCTTTGCTCTCAGTAATGTGATCATAGTCTGGACACTATCTGTGTAATATTAGGTTCTCATCAAGTAAAGACGGACAAGATAGCTGTGCGTTAGGCCATGGACACGGAAAGAGGGGTGAGATTAGATACCGCCTGACAGGATAAGATACACGGTGATCCGCCCTTTCTGTCCCAAGCGCCATTCGCTATTCCGTACCAGCTCTCCCAGATGGTCCTAGACTCCAAGTACGCAGTCAAGCGCTCCAAAAAGTTCCTAAATCAAATTCTTCGCGGTGGGTGGGCCTTTGTGAAGCAAAGATCTCGTAGGTAAAGGTAGCTTCTTGAATGGAACCGGGAGTCGGGAGTTGCGCACAGATAATGTCGGGATTCTCCTGGACGAACAACAGGGGCAGAGTTAACAAGAGACATGTCACCCGGATACTGGGAGCGATCCTTGGCAGCTGTCTTTGATCTCCGTACAAAAGGTACCATTGTGCCCGTGCTTGAAATATCTAGGATGTTCCATACGATTCAAGGTGGCGTTACGGTCAGTTCCAGGAGGTCAGCTCCCTGTATGCATCGACGAACTAGCAAGGAGTCAAAGCAGATCGTAAGAAATCGATTTTTGAGAGGTGCGACAAGGGCCTCGAAGCCAATAAAAGTTCATTTCCTGTTGATGCGGGCTCGAATTAAACAAATGTCGACCATCGGTATAAATCCAGCTTGACCTAAAGACAGCGTTCCTGCTAGTTCAATCTCTCGTTTGGCCCATAAACCTGCCGCACCTATTGACATTCTTTGACCATTACTGACTTCGATGTCGACAAGGGCCGTAAGGGGCTCGAGAGAGAGACCTTAGGTATCTTTGGAATATGGTATGATAGAAATTATATGGCTAAGTGGTCGTGGATTGTGGTGGGGATGTTGGGAGACTTTGTGGTTAAAGTCGTTGAATCAGCCAAACTTTTATATGCTTCTCAGACCAACCCCAAAAGGGACCGATAAATCCTTGTTAGGAAACTGGGCATTCGCTCCTCGACATCATATGGTTCGTAGTGGGAGAATGGGTGGCGACACCAGCTGACAGAAGCCTGTATGGCAGATAGTTCAGGCAGTTTACCTGCCTCATCGCACAGCTTTACTGATATATCGCGAACACGCACTGGGGAAGAAACTACGCCTGATATTCCAGGCACTCGGCCGTTTGGCCGTTCCAATATTGTTACTGTGTTTGTCTAAAATCAATCAGGGCCCAATTGAGGCAACATGAGCCCAGTAATTGCAGAGAGCGCACATCAGATCTATAACTCGTTCATGCCGAGAGCAAGGCGCGAAGCTCCATTGGTTAAAGATATTGACTAGACGCCCAATCTGTGTGAGTCGTTGACGGGAATTAAAATTGGTTCAGGTAAACGTTTTCTTTCACAGTAGCCGTCTTCTGTTCTCCTTTAGGAAAGGCGTTAGGGAGTGACGGTTATGCAACGAGGCCTTGAAGTTTGAACGTTGAAATGGAAACCGCATGGAGATAGAATGGTAGGAAGCCGCGTTTTCCAGAGGCGTGTTGTCTTCATGTTCTTCACCACAACTTACCATGAAAAAAATTGGCTGGAAGATTCCCGATATGTGCGATTCGTGAATACGAAACAACGACGTACCGGGAAAAAAAACATGGCACAGGCATGGCGAAAACGTTTTTTTTTTTTTGACATGGTACCCATCTATGCATATCTTATATTCCTTTTGGGAAAATGTGACGAGGACGTTGGCGCGGATGTTCAACGAGGCCTTGAGGTCTGGGTGTTGTGTTGTAAAGCAGACAGAAGCGTGGGAAGCAATATTTTCCGGGAAACGTGTTTTCTGCTCGACTCGTAACCTCGATAGATTCTCATGAGGGGTCGGTCACCAGTCCAGTTTTTTGCATGCTGTTCACCACCTCGACTCACCTTACCGTAATCCAAGTTTCCTTCAAACCTCATCAACGACAACCAGAAATGCCCCCAACAAGGCGACACTGCTCTTTTATAGCCATCGATGATTGAGTTGAAGGGCCAAGCGTGGGGAAGAATTGAGTAGTTCGATTGAGGTATACAACTTCTTAGATCTTCATGAGGTGCGCCCAAGATTATTTATCAATGAGATAGAGCCTTACCCTTGAAACTCGAATAGATACCACTAAAGATTCGTGGTTGAGACATCTGGACAATATACACAAGAAATCTAAATACCAGAGTAGTGAGTTGAAAGCCCATCAGATCAGATCATAATTTGTTGTAGCTATTAGCGAAGTCTTTTATCCTTTTTGCGTATGAGACTCGTGGAGAATGATATCTCATGCACACAAATCGTAGGCGAAAGAAAACAATGCCAAGTAACATGCTTCCGAGCTCGTGAGGTGATTGAGGGGTATCATTGATATATCTAAATCCTACATATGCTTATACATGCCCAATAAATTCGCCCCATAAAGTTATAGCTTCGCCTTCGCCTTCTTCGCCACCTGGTGTTCATACTTATCTTGCAGGATTCTCCTCAAGACCTTACCCGTAGGCGACTTGGGAATCTATCATATATGCGTCAAAACAACACCGATTAAACAGCGAATAACTCAATATACCTGTTTCACTACCTCTATGCCTCCGCGAAGCCATTTATACTTGCTGAGATTCTCTTGATGCCAGCCCTCGAGCTCCTTGATCGCAGCAGCCGCACCCATCTTTTTACCGGCCTCGCCTAGCACAACCCATGCGCGGGGCACCTTCTCATCCGATGTTCGTCCACCGCTGACGCCGGCAACAGTAGCATCTGTAATGATACCCTTTGGATGCGACAAGAGGACGTTTTCGATTTCTACAGGCGATACCTGTATCCCAGAAACTTTGAGGGTATCCTAACGCGACAAACGAATATAATTCGACAAAGCGCCGTAAAAGAATAAAGATATCGCCCACCTTAGCTCGATCAGCAAAACTACCCATCAAGTCAATATAAGAAAAATAATCACATTAGAATAAGGCTTACAAGAAATAACCCTCCTCATCAACTCTAAATTTATCTCCCGTCCGCAACCAACCGTCCACGAACGTTTCCCTTGTGGCCTTCTCATTATTCCAATATCCCATGGCAATATTAGGGCTTTTGAGATAGAGTTCTCCAACTTCATTCACATCGGCTTCCGACCCATCATCCCGTACGATGCGCCCCTCCATGCCTGGAAGGAGAACACCTGTGCATCCGGACACCCTTTTCATACGGCCCCCGAGACTGCCGGGGAACGGCTGGGTGACGGCTGCAATGGTCTGCAGGGTACCTGGTCAGGTGAGGACTTTCATTATGGGGAAATGAACCTTACAGCTTCCGACATTCCGTACCCTGGATATACACTTTTAGCAACACGAGTTTTAAGCTTTAAGTGGAGGCACCATACCTTCTGTGAATGTTGCGTCCTTTGGCACAAGGGATGTCAGTTTTGCAGATAGCTCTGGTGGCAAATATGCGGCACCGCTTCCCATAAATTGGACAGAGCTGAAATCCACTTTGTGGATACTGGGGTGATTGACAAGTTGGTGGACGACAGAAGGAATCAATCCTATACTTGATACGCGATATCTAGTGGGGAAACGCGTTAATACGAGAAGTCTTGGCAAACACGGGACCCTGACTTCGGAATCGCCTTCAGCGCGACTTCAATGTCCCACCGGGCCATTATCAAAAGCGTCGCGGGAGTGAGGAAGGCGCGGAAACAGTAGGCATGTAGGCCATAAGTGTGATGGAGGGGTAGGAAACCGAGTCCGACGGGAATACCTTCTGGCGTCTTGGGAGGCGGCGGCTGAAAGGTGGAAGTAATGTCAGACGATCCGAGAGAAGGTTAATCTCATGAGACAGCTGACCTGGTAAACTTCGGCCGTTGCCTGTCCAACGACCACGGACTGCGCAAGTGAGTACACGATGTTTCCATGAGAAATCATCACAGCTGGGAGGACTCGATGTGAGCTCGCTATAGTATAAAAGTAAGATTGGATTCACACCTTTTGGAAGGCCGCTCGTCCCACTCGAGAATACGAGGTAGGCGAGAGTGTCCTTCTTCGCAGGCCTGGGCGCGATACTTTGTATTCGCCGAGTGTCGTCAATCAGTTCTGAGAAGCTCTTTCTCCCCTTTGCCTTCCCTCCGAGAATATGGATTTTACTCGACGGAATCCCGGCTTTCTTTGCCACAGGCAAAAGCATCGGGAGGAGGCGCGCGTTCACGAACAACCGTGTCGCCTTGGACAATTCAAGAGCGTGTTTTAGCTCAAATGGAGTCGAGTATGAAGAGATTAACGCAAATGGGGTCGTAATGGCGAGTAGAGAGTGTACTATCGTAATGTAATCCTACTATTGGCGTGAATGTTCATTTCAGTTACAAGATGAATGTGACCACGCACCATGGAGTTATCGCTCATAATACCAACGATCTCGCCCTCGCCGCCTGTAAGGCCGAGCCCGCCGTCTGATACTGGTGTCCCCAACGCAGTAGCCCCTTGCCGGACCCGCTGCACAAACTCACGATACGTCCGTTTCCTGCCAGTTTTCACATCGATATGCAACGTGAAGTCCTCAGGCCATTCCGCCTGATCTGGCCTGCCAAAGAACAGATGATGGGCGTTAAGCTCTGGAATTGGGGGGACGTCAGGGTAAGGAGATTTGAGGTACATCGCAGGGTGCGTTGGGCGGCGACCAGGAAATGCCGGTCCGTCATTTATATACAGACGGATGGGAAGGGCATTTGTGAGGTGGTTCGAACAGGAGCCGGTCTTTGAGAAAGCCGTTTGCCGAACAGCGAGATTGCCGGTTCTGCTTCCGATCCACATAAATCGACACACCTGACCCTTAACTGGACCCTTGGCACGAGCGTACACCCCTAGTCCGCTGCCTGTGATGAGTATTTTGTTACTGATATAGCCTCTTGGACGACGACGGGTGGTCAAGCGCCGGCGTCCGGTCCATCCAATCTCACCCCTTTAAGCGCGTACGGCTAACTATGTTTTTTTACATGCGTGCGGATTAAGCGTATGTCTGTCAGGACATCTGATTTCTGTTAAAACAATTCTGGTTCTCCCATCTTTCTCAATAGACCGCTCAGTGTCATCTTAGCCATCAGCATGTCAACTGTGTCAATACTCTTCCCAGCATATTCTGATTCTAGCCTGTCCTCGTCCAGGGGGAAGAGATCACTCTCCTCTTCAGACTCTTCCCCGTCGACGGCCCATGGGTTGGTGTTGGCCTTGTCAAAAGCTCCCGGTTACGATGGTCAACACCATCTAAAGGCTCTGCCTGCTCGCGATCTTGTTCTGAATGAGAGTGAATTTACCCCGATTTTCCCTTGCCCTTTCGATAAGGATGTCGTTTCTTGCCTCCGCATTGGTAGAACCACCCGTCTAGGGGAGATTCTTCTCATAGTCCTCAAGAAGGGTGACAGAATATTTCGGCGGAAGCTTAGTGTAATCAATGCAGATCATGAGAGCCGCTATGATGATCTCGGGGAAATTCTCTGAGGCGAGGCGGCGGAAGCGTGGTTCGGGGATCCCGGGTGAAAAGGTGACAAAAGAAAGCTGAAACAATTGATTCCAATTTTGCTTCTGCAATTTTGGTGGGCATGCTGGTCATTATATGAACTATAATTAGATGGGGCCTAGACGCTCGCGTTGGTTCGATTCATACATAATTTTTGTGGCCTCCTTCCTTCCAAGCATGAACCATTTTCTGAAATTGTTCTTGGCGTCGATTTGATGACACCGGACCCTGGTAGGTGTAAACAAAGCAGACGGGGAAGTATTTAAAAATCATACCTTGATATTCTCGCAGGTTGTGCCATTTCCATTTTCAGCGTCACTAAAACGCATTCCAGGGCCAATTTATGGAAATTAAACCACACACCTTTGGCTATACTTCCGCCAATTCGTTGTTTGTAGGGTAATTCTTAATTATCTCTTCGACTGACTGAACACTGACCGATACACCAGATATCTCCGGAGAATATTTTTTTAATGTATAATGGCACGTTGTAATCCTCTGGGATAAGTGAATTATTAGATCTGGATAGATCGTCACACGGAGCCCGTTCGTACTTGGACTCTTGAGCGTGGTTCGTAAATGCGACAACACTAATCGGATGATATCGTCAATGTTTCTCCCGGCAGCCGCGACAACCCTGCCCAACGTAGGCCGTCGTCCATCACGCAGAATTCCGCCCAACGCCGCTGATGCACTTGGGATATCAATGATGGAAGGAACATCGTGTTTGTCCTCGAGGATCCACATCTAGGCCGCGATTACGATACTCCCTTTGGTGCCATTCATGACTTTTCGGGCACTGTCTGAGCAGCCAAGAGAGTACCACATTGCGATGATGACATCAATGTTCGGCTTCCGCGTTTATGGGCCTACTATTGGAATTCGGACACGTCCTGCAATGAAGAATAGTCTCCATCTAAACACCCCTGGGCAGGCTTCCATGATCTCGTCACCGTGGTTATCGTGGTTCTACACCCGCTATATGTTTGCGGCTTTGGTCAATCAGACCATAGACACGAAAGCAAAATCCGACGCAGTAGTACGTTTCCTGGCCAAGTCAGGTTCTGTCGAGCAGGTATTGGTGGTGTCCAGGCTATGGAAGAAAACGCCGAGGATGCCCATGTGCAGGAGCTCTGGAAACGATGGTTTGTGACTGGGTCGAAAAATGTTAGAGCTAACACAGTAAGATCCTGTGGCTTGCTCTGTACTTCTTTCCACAGGTTTTCGATTTCCATGAGGTCGGCAGGAACACCTTGACGCGCATTGTCAGGTGGCTGAGTCGAATAATTATAGAACCCCTGAAAAATTGGCTAAATAAAACAACATTATTCTCTCTTGGGATTTTGCTTGAGTTTTCTCAAGGATTTTTTCCGGGTCCACATTAAAAGTTGCGCTAGATGACAAAAGTTCAAAGAAGAAAAAATGAAGGATTGGATTCGAAAAAGGGGGTGATGTCGGGAATCGGATCCCAGTCCAAGATTAGCACAATAAGTTACGTAATGGTAAACTTGGCGAAACCCACGTTTTGACCGCGACCACCTCCCGCTCGTACTCACAGGGAAATGCCCCCCAACCCTCTCAGTTTGAAGCAGAGGCTCGCAGCGCTTTCCAACTCCCCATCGTCACCTACTTCACCGTACGGACAAGAACCGCTGCGCTCACCGATAGGAACAAGACGGAAGCCTTTTTTCAACGCCCCGTGGGCGAAGCGGCAACATGAAACCGTCGTGGGGAACGGAGCGTATGGGGAGTCGGAGATGGTGCAGCAAGTTATGACGAAGATGATATTTCAAGCCGGAGTAGACTTCGAGTCAGTATTGTGTTATTCTGATCAGTTATGATGTTCACTTGGCTGTGCGTGTAACTGCTTAGGACCCGACCAATGTATGTCGAATCTTACACCGTGTACGGCTGGGATGATAAATCGTAAAGGAAGGGTGGTCCTTAACGCATCGGCTCTACCAGATCCGCAGGAGGTTTCGTACGACTTGTTGCTTTCGTGCGTATAGTTCAGTGGCGTCTCCATATTTATGATTAACGGGGCTCGTGACAGGCGAATACTCTCGTATCTTAACCTCTACGGTCAGTTGAACTAGACAGAAATTGTCAGATGGGCTACTGAATGCGACTCACCAGTCGAATCTGATTACACCGTGGTGTTCTTTGCGGCAGGAGGGAAGCATACACCAGGTTGGAACTGGGTCTGGAAGGCGTATCGCAGTTTGAGCAGGAAGTACCGAAAGAATCTGAAACGGCTTGTACGGCATATACTTCTTTACCCCCTTCAGCGACGCTGATCCGTGACTCCAGTATATCGTTCATTCGTCGTTCTTTTCCAAAAGTGCGTTGTCGGCTATTTTTCTTTATCTCCGCATGGTCTAACACAACTCAGTGTTATTCTCCCTGGCTGGCGCCATTATTAGGTACGTCGTTCCTGTGTCATTTTCTTGATGAAAATTCTTAACCCTGGCCAGCCCTAAATTTTTCCGAAAACTACAATACATCACGACCTTGTCGGAGCTGGCTCACCATATACCACTAACTCAGATAGATATCCCTCCCGCGGTTTATCAGTATGTCTTGGATCCTAGTGCCCACCATGTGACGTTTATCAGTCTACAGAGAAAATTTAAAGCATGAGAGGAAGATTTCGCTTCCCGTCCCAACCCGCTCCAGCATTTTCGGGGTTCCGTTGGAGGAGTTGATGGGGTATAATGGGGAAAAGGGCGGCATTCCGAGAGTCGTTAAAGACGCAATTCAGTTTTTACGAGAGACTGGTGCGTTCCGAGAATCTGATATCCTGCCTTACGATGAACCTAATCCCATAGGTATGATGGAGGAGGGCCTATTTAGGCGATCTCCGCAATCAGTCATGTTAAAAGCTGCTCAGGATGCGTACGATCGAGGTACTGTTCTTAGATGGAGCATCGTTTGTTTGACTGACGCCCTCTCAAGGAAATGTGGTGTCGCTGAACACTTTTGGTGATCCTCATCTAGCCGCGGTCCTGTTGAAGAAATATCTGCGAGACCTTCCTGAACCCATATTTCCTGAGAATATGTATCCTACTATCCGTCGATGTCCCCCGCCAACCAGTGAACCAAATGACATGACAAGTATCAGCTACATCCGCGAAACCTTGCTACCTGAAATCCCTCCCTGTTCATACATCCTCCTTAGCCATATCCTCCGTAAGTTAACCATATAGACCCATTGCCTTTATTAACACGATTTATAGACCTAATGCACGAGGTTTCTCTGAGATCCGCCTCAAATCGGATGGACGCATATAATCTGGCAGTCGTCCTTTCTCCAAACTTAGTGAAGGGCTCCAACGTGACACGCGATGTCATGATGTGTGCTGTTCCTGGCGGCCCCGCAATCCTCGAGTCGAACGTCCCCACTCGACCAAATGCTGCGTCCCTTTCGGAGCACCGAACCACACTTGGAACGGTCATATGCATTTGTATTCAGCGATACTACGAGGTGTTCGACGAAGTTTGGGACCGGAGCGAAGCTTTGCCCCCATCCCAATCATTCCAAGATAGCACAACGGGGTCTTCAGCAAGGAGCTCCGCATCTGGAAGCCCCCAGCCTCATCGGATCTCGTTCCACCCCGACGACGACGATTCCATTGATGACGCCATGCTCGTTATGCCCATCGGCCCCGGCCAGCAGGGCAACGGCAAAACCGTCGGACCGCCAAGCGCATGGGGCGCAGCAGCTGGAGGCGCAGGCGCGACATACAAACCGCGGCACCGAAGCAACCTATCCAGCGGTTCCGCATCAGGTGTCCGGTCGGTGCACACGACGTTTGGAGAGAATGGGAACGGCTCGATAGGCGGGGGCGGGTATGGGTATCCGTCTATGGGCAAGGCGAAGTCGATGATAAGTATCGAGAATGGTGGGGCTGTGGCCGGCCGGAAGGGATCGATCTCTGTTGGGCGGGGGACGACGAGGAAGTCGAGTGGGGCGGGGGTGGAGGCAATTAGTATCACTGCTGAAGGATTCTTCAGCGCTCCTAGTACGGCTCCGCCAGTCCCTCCTTTGCGGCACAATAACGGTGCCTCGGTTAATGGGGGCAATGGGGGCGGTGGTGGTACGTAATTGCACCAAGAGTGCTATTTATTTAATATCTGTTACATTTTGTTGGCTTTATTTATTGAATTGGGTTTCTTAGGTAGGTTGTGTAAACAGTTAATGTCCTATTATTACCTCTAAGGCCTAGAGTGACAAAAGAAGAACATCTCTCTCTTCGGTGGATTGATCATCCGAAAATTTCTCAAAACGCTGCAAAGGGGCTCAACGACTTCTCATGTTGTTATTGACGCATATATATGGTGGATACAGCACAATATGATCAACCCTTGCGGAAGTGTTTGAGGTTATTTCGACGTATAATTTTCGTGGCTTCGACTCCTGGATACGGGCATTAGGGAAGGGTTCTAGTCTCCTTTAGGATAGGTCTATGCAAAGGTGAAATTTTTGAAGAAATGAGTTTAAATAAGTGTTGTGTATCATAGCTCAAACTCACTTACCTTTTGTTTCTTCGTTCCAGGTGCTGACTTCGAACCAGAAACTCTCTTCCTCTTGGCTTTCAAGGTCTTACAGCCTCGCTCTTCGCATCTGATCAAATTCTTGTTAGTCCCTTCGTCTCCTTCGTCTGCCATATCGCTCTCCTCATAGTAGGCAACCTCATTAGGGTCCGTGGTGTGATACGCGCAATACCTTGAGGATTACACATGGCTCCATGCACCGTCAAAAAATCCAACCCACGGGAATTGCAAGCACTTATAGAATCGACAACCTCTACCAACGAAAAGAAAACTCTGTTAGTAACCCTACCAAATATTTCTGATAGCTAACTTAAGAGCTTGATAGAAACTTTCGCACCGGTACTAGAGTCGAGCAAAGTCGAAAAACACTGTTGGGTACCACGAACCATTCCATGACCACACTAACGGTCCAAGGGCGTGTACAATCAAATTCAAACATGGCTCACGAAGTGACGGAGAGCGTACGGAAATAGGAGACGATGTTGTGACAATGACACTCTTCCGTTGTGGGCTCGAGTATGATATGGAGGAGGGACCCCCAAAAGGTTCTCTGCATTATATCTCCTCACACCACCGACCCTGCCAATGTTGAATATTATGACGCTGAAGAAGACTGGGAAGATGCCGGAAAATGAAAACCTGGTAACATGCGAAGAGAAGGGCTGCATAAAATTAAAGCGAAAGGTGATACCTCGGAAGGCGGATCCCGTAGCTGTTAAAAAGCAAAAGGTATGGCCACTTCTATTTGGTTCGATGATATGAGTTCTATCCCTTTTCTCCTAGGTCCGTCCGTAACGGGTAGTTTCAAAGTTCAAAATGTCCGCGCAATATTTATATCTCAAGCGTATTATTGATCTGATGATTAACAAGAGGTGCCCATCGTCGACACGCACCTAAAGCTCAATTTTAAGGTCATAAGACAAGTTCCCGTGTTGGGTTCCATATTTTTTGATCGCTGAGCCTCCTGGGGTTGGACGTTTCGGAAAAAGTTGAGTGTGCGACAAATCTTTCTTTTCAATGAACCAGCTTATCTCGCAGGATCGGGTAACTAGTGACGACGATGTCCAAGGCATTAGGTGTACCAAGACTCGAACGCTCTTAGTCCCAACGGCTCCCAATAATGTTACGCGCTTTTAGGCACCACTTGGATTCCATTTGTCATGCTGAGTGAAAACCGAGGCTCATACTGGCTCATACCAAGACTTGGGTAGGCTTGTGTATAATTATATTTAGCAGGCTCTTTATCAACAGAACCAAGACACGCCCATGTGACGGCAATTCTCTCGACACGATGATGCATCAACTAGATCTCATAAATATCATCACGGACTGCGAATATAAATCAAAACCTGAGCAGGGTGACATGTTGACACGGACAACCACATGATCATCGGAGGTCGGAACCAGCCGGAGCACCAATCCGACTGGGCCTTCGTCGTAATTTCACGCTCCAGCCAAATGCGTGCCCTAGGTGATTGGTTCAATTGTGAACCCTGAAAGTTACGAACTCAAAATAAATGTCCTTTCCAGGTGGTTCAGAGTCATATTTCCCTCGGGGGTCTTACCGATATCACAATATTCACACATCGATCTATCTTCGCAGGTCATAGCCCTTTCTAAAACATCTGGGATGTTGTCTACCATATTTTCGCCACTTCCTCGAAGCGTGGTGATAAAAAAAACGTTGGGTCCGTTATCGCAAGGCCTCTAAGATGAACTGAAACGCTATGACGACAAAGTCATCAATACTTTTGAAGGAAATGAGTACGACGACGATGATCCTCTCTTGACGCTTGAACGTTACGACTATGGATTTAGGCATCTTGGTGATTTTTTTTACATGCATCATAACTTTCCACCCGTAAACGCAGATATTGGTTGTGGTAAACGACGAAGATAATCTGGGGCTGTGAACGAGAGTAAGAGTGCTTCTGGTAAGAGTGTCCTGTTTGGCAGTTCATGGTTGAAAAATGAACAATCAATGTCATTTTAGGCAAAGGTCTGATCACTCGTGAGTGATTATATCGAAAAGAAAAATTTCACTTGTAGGCTTGGAAAGATTTCGGCGGCGATGAATGCGTTACCCCTGGTTGCTCCCGAGCCACCCACGTTGATCACCCCTTGACTAAAAGCTTTGTATTCTGCACATAAGTGCGTCTCAAAACTTGACAGCGACGATCCACATAACGTAACTTTAGATCCATGATCTGCGGGTGAAGTATCAGCGCACTTCGCTATCTGATGGAGACTGTTCAAAACGTTCTAACCATGACATGTGCAAATTTCTTATGGAGACCTTCACAAAATCCTGGAAACATAGCCGAAGCGCCTGCCATAGCCAAAACCCCGGACTCTGTCCAGAGCGTCTACACGAAGTTCGTGGTCGGCTCTTGTTGAGAACCGCTCTGCCTCTCGAAAAATATTTTCTCATGAATTCACAAAGCTCAAACTACTTCATGGGATTATGACTTTGGCAATAGTGGGGCGGGTATCTAAAAATATGATTTTGGGATCTGAACAGTTGGGTCGTGACTCCAAACCCGAAATTTGGATTCCGGGGACCCCGAAGTCAAACCTCGTGGTGAGTCCTGTACATTCTCTTATATCACACTAATCAGATCGTCCTAAATGTTATCATTTGACGCACAACGGGCTGATAAACATGTCTAAAATATCAATTCCATAGCTTCGGGTTACATGCCAGTAATCCATCTTGGAGCTGATACCATCTTTAGGATAATAACTCGCTAGTCCGCCACAATGAAGACCCGGAATCACTGGGGGTTCTTATTGTATCACCTCACGGATGTCCTAATATCACCAGTTACTGCATTGTTCAGATTTGGCCCCCGCATCGTGAGCCAATCTGCGGCCTCATGTTCTTCCGCACGATCATTGTATGCGGGGTTCTCAACCAATGTACAGTATCCGCATTCTGGTTCCGCAGGAGTTATCATCTTCTCTCATGCTCTGTGTTCACAACAGGGGATATAGCGTGGTGAGATGGTGAGACGCGGACGTCATATGTCAGATAAGATCCTGTTTGTGCGGGATAGGCCTCCTGACCCATAGTTCTGTTCGTGGTAATGATATGAGATCGATTACACGTCCTCTTTCCCTAGACTCATTATTTCTTTTATAATTCGCAATCCCATGGTGCCTGGCAAGCTGGTGATATCTGGTCCGTTTATACATCATTGAATTCGCTTGAAATATGACCAATTAACGCAATATAGTCAACCCGCGCATCGAAATCCAGGCTTTGCACGCAAATAAGGAGTAATTCTCGCCCTTCATCCAGACTCTGACAAATTTTACTCAAGGGACCTGTCCGTGATGGTACTATTTAACCATTGACCAAAACAAGCTCCTGTATTCACTAACCGTGTATTTTAAACTGCGGTTAAGCTCTGACATTGAACCTGGCAGACAGAAGCAGAAAATTTCTATATTCCGTAGGTCCTATTTTTGATAATGATGTAAGTGGCCAAAGTTAACACCTCACTACAATAGTTTCTAATATCCTTTTATGCGTACGCGTACGATTCGATCACCAACGACGGCAGGCTATCCATAATTAATCTCTAACACATTCCGCCAAAGATTTAATTTGGGGTTTCATCGAATACTCACCCGCCCCCGCATACCACCTAAGTATTATCTCAATATACAAGGGAAGACACTCTCGAGGTGTTGTATAGACTCAGGCTTCCTCAACGCCACCCACGCAAGTCGGTGTCACAACTCTCGGATCCGGTGCCTGCCTTTCAAGGTCCAAACTTTGCTTTAATCAAGGCATGACCCTCCAAACATTAGTCAATCAGTCTCATAACGATCACCCAGCCATTCCACTATTCCCCTACTTTTGTTATAAACAAGCTTTCTAAAAGTGGCGCAAAAGAAAACCTTTATCACCCTGGCTCCGGTTTGGCTTCTTTAGAGAAGGAGCAACGAAAGACGGGTGACAAGAACAGGCTGGACGGACAGGAGGGTAGGTATAAACAGGGGTTCGTGTGAGATTTCCTACAGCTAAACATCAACCTCTTCAATGTTCCTGGATGTTGTGCCGATAACCACGAAACACAAAAAACCACCTATAAAAGGTACCTCAGGAGATCTGTCATCCAGGTCTTCCACTTAATTCCTTCGTTCTTCTGTGATATTGATGTGTTCTCTCGGCATCCCCTTTTTCACCTCCTCAGGCGCATTAACCATGCTACCCGTCAAAAAAGTGGGCACAGCAATTCAAAAAAAAATCAAAAGTGGGTATTGAAGCCGGACTCAAGTCCGAGTCTACACTGCTCCGGCACGTGAGTGGTTGCTTGAGTAATCCAAAAAATAACTTGTACGAGTTTTCTGACTCGGATCCACCATCCTCGCTGGTCTCGCACTGGTACCTACGTTGCCTATATTCAAGTGGCTAGAAGAACGAACTATCGATGCGCTAAATTTCTTCAAGTTCTATTAGTTCCACTCTTTCTAAAAGGTCGTTCAATAATAAGGCGTCCACCTACCCCCTCAGGCTAAGTACTGATCAAGAAAATTCGCGACGGCTCAGCTTGACGACAACCAGTAAACCATATATTTCCCAGTGGTTATTCGTATAAAATTCAGATGTTACCAATACCGGATTTCAATCCGACGGTGTATTGACCACCCAAGAGAACAAAAATCGTCAAATCATTTGGATCACCCACGGGGTCCTGCGCGGGTAGACTTTGGATACAGCTTCTTATTTTCTACCTTTTACTGTCGTTCAGATATATATATATCGCGAGATCTAACGGATAGACTCGATATGCACCTGTGAAACGCTTCCGATCGGCTCAATGGTGTCGGTGTGACGGAACGTGAATCAATACAAGTGGTATCATATGATGATTCAAGGTGCTTTTAGATTCAAATGGGATATACTGACTTTATCTTGGTACTGCAGGATCGTGTTAAATATCTGTTGACAACATAATCTCTGACCTATCCCCCCCTCCACTCTCAAGCTCATCCGCATATCCCAAACTGTCATGTCGACCGAGCCACTCGCTAATTGTCTGGGTCTACGCCATTATAGCTACCTGCGCTAACCGATCTAATTATCATTCGATATAGCGAATCTGCGCCTTGAAATCCAGGACATAGCAACAAATCACCCCCCCCCCCCAGTTCTCTCTGTTGGTTCAATCGATATGTTATGCCCTAGACTATTTCCATGCCCAAACATATCCATTATCGAGGCTAGTCGTCATTGCACCGTATATCAATTACACTAATAGATCGCTTGATTTTGGGATTTGACAGCAAAAGCTTCCCGGAGAAGCTTTCAGCATTGTGCAGGGGTGGATAAAGAGCGATCATATTGAAGATCCTGAAGAGCTAAGAATTTGGCAAGAAGCCGCAAGCAAGCTCCGCCTCCCGTGAGTAATATCTCCTGTATACACGCTAATTAAAGCTAACTGTTCCTAATAATGAGTTATTGGGATAGGAGTGTAGTCCCTCCTTCCATTTCTGATCTAGAATTGACTGTGATCATGCCTAACAATAAGGTCCAAAAATTTGACAACATTATTAGGAGTATCAGAAACTGCCTTCCAGAATCTGACGGGCCATAATCACCTCACCGGTTCATTTCCCAATGTACATGTAACCTACGGCGTTCTTGTTCTGCGAGTTTTCCTATTTTTACCTTGGCGTAAGACTTTGGGTACAGTTTCATATCTTCATGTTGTTAATATACCCATCCATCTCACGAGGCAGTAAATAAACCTAGTGTATAGCCGATGAACACTTCCAGATAATCCGACCTTGTTAATGGGACTGAGTATAAGCCAACGCAGACGTTGTTAGGACCATCCCGCTGATCTGAACTGGTGGTGGCACGCTCTGCCTTTCAAGTTGTATACAGATTTTAGTACCCTAAGTGAAGCGAGGGGTTTTGTGGGTTCGAAAATATGTGCTCTTCGAGGATATAACTTGGACTATTTTCAACATGTTACTAATGATTCAGTTAGGCCATCTTTCGGTAGGGTGAATATTTTTACTCGCATATTTTTATTAAATTACCACACTCTGACAATTGCTCTGCTCCGTAATCACAGTTGATCACTTTAAATTTATACTGTACGTAAGTGACTCGGTATATTGAAAGTACTAATCCATGTAGTCTAGCCGAACACATGTCTATGTTCCTTGGGATGTACTACCGCGGGGAAAGGGGGGGCTATGGCGTATTTTCATAAATTTTGCCTGAAAATGAATCGACCAGGTGATGGTACGATCGGAACGTGCACATCATATGATGATTTAAGGTACTTTTGGATTCAAATGGGATCTTCTGACTTACCTTGGCCTAGGGGAATCATGTTAAATACCTGCGGATAGCGTAATCTTTGACCTATTCTCCTCTCTCTTTCCTAACTCTTCTGTATATCCAAACCTGTCATGTCAACTGAGCCACCCCCTGCCGGTCTGAGTTCACGCTTATATAGTTACCTGCGCTGAATGATCTAACTACTATTTCAATCTAGCAAATCCGCGCCTTGAAATCCAGGACATGGCAACAAATCATCCTTTTCAATTCTCTCTGCTGGTTCAATCTTTGGTTATTCTCTGTCCCAGGCCCTTTCCATGCCGAGAAATAGATGTCACTGAGGCTAGTCGTCATCGCGTTGTATATCAATCGCGTTGATGGATCACTTAATATTGGGATTTAACAGCAAAAGCTTCCCGAAAAAGCTTTAAGTATTGTGCAGAGCTGGGTAAATACGGGCAATTTGCAGGGCTCCACGACTGCTGAGCCTTGGAACAAAGCTGCGGGCAACCTTCGTCTCCCGTGAGTAATATTTTATACATGTACAGAAACTAAACCGACTCCCCTGATAACAAGTTACTGGGACCGGAATGCTGGGACCCCTCCTATCCTTTCTGATCTATTATTGACTGTGATTATGCCTAACAATGGGAGCCTCCAGCATGATAACATCTTGATGGCTATGACGGACTGTCTTCCGGGATCTGCGTAGATATAATCGCTTCACAGGTTCATTTTCTGGTGTATATTACAACCTGCGGCATTCTTGTTTCTTGATTTGTACTCTTTCTATCATGGCGTAAAGATACATCTTGCAACCCAATTTCCTAAAGCTTGAGAAGATTGTGTACCACTGACGACTCATCGTTCAAGTGTTCGCGAAGAATGAGAACTATCTCGACCTACTATTATTTTTAGGACAGATCTCGGTGAGTTTATGAGTCGTGGCGTCGAGCCGGCCATCTCAAAATTTCTGTTGACATTTTCACCGTGGAAGTCGCTCTGATATGAGAAGAAAGAAATCTTAGGAACGGTATCGGAAGAACGCCTTCCATCCCGATCTTCACCAGATTTCAGCCTAATCTGACGAGAACAGCCTTGTGGGCTCAGGAAGACAAAGTTATTTGTAAACCTGGAAAACGCGTGGGAAAATCTTCGCATCAACCCTGCGGATATTATTTTTGTCGTTCCCAGATTTTTTGGTAAGTACTGTAACACTAATTTTATCTTAGGGGATTAATTTTGTGTTTTTGTAAATTTTCGAACTTGGACATGCCGTGCTTGCAACGGCCCTCACAAAACGGTGACAGAGGTTACTTTGGCTGACCTTGAATAGTTTTTTTGACAAAATCAATAAACCCGGATTGAAAAGATATCTCCTACATGGTGTTGCATGCTAATTCTTAACGTATAATCCCCTGGAAAAAGGGGTAACGACGGGGTACGTTAATTTTAGTATAGCCAATAGTCGCTACCCCTTACTGAAGGAATGAAGTCTTTTTATAGATTTTACACACCTCCCTTTCCTTGTACTTTTGCGGTCTTTATAGCGATTCCTGTTTTCGCTACTAACAATTGATATTATTAGATCAATGGTAATCCTCCTGGTAGGATTGCTCTCGGGTCAATGCTCCAGATTCCCAAGTCCGAACTGTCGTCGGAACCTGGGGCGTCTAGGTTGAAGATTCCCGGACTCCAATACGTTACTTGCGGGTGCTTGTTTCAAATAAGGCCGATATTCTGCAGTACCTCATAATTTCCTTGTAGAGAACAAGTACCTATTTAATCAGGCAATTCCTGATCCTCGCTAAACGGCATGTTAGGGAGGCAGGTCTTCCAGTACAGTTTACATCACATACATACCCTTTACCTCCCCGATCCTGCTAGGGGGAAAAGATTGCAGGGTCATACGAGATTGAATAGTTTAGATGTTTCAAAGAATAAAAAAAAATTTTAACATGTTGTCAGTATATATTATATTGATCTCAACCGTAGAACGTATCATTCCTTTTCGTCCTAACGATGTCCTCTGCCAACCAGACATCCCCCGACTCTGTGGCCTCGACCACCATTGGCATATTTCTGATAACTGGTTCAGTGGAAATAACAACTTTTAATATCATCTACGGTATTTTAGTTCTTCTGTCAATGATATTGAGGTCTTCAATTAATCCTTCTTGTTTAGGTATTTTCGCACTTCTATTTGCCCAGTCGGCCACCGCATTCCTGTATGTCATTTTTATTCGACCCGAAAGATAGGTATGGTGATAAGTTCCCAAAGCCGAAGACGTCTGTCAAGCCGTCCTCACATGTGCATGTTCCTGATCAGCGCTTTCTCTTTCGTCCTGGCCACACTTCACGGAGCGGCTCTTCTTGTAGACGCGTGTGCCATGGCTCAGGTCACGCTCATCAGAAACCAAGATCTACTTCTCGATGAGAGGCTGGAATTGGCGTATCTCCGGCGGGGAACACCTGTCTTATTGATGATCTGGACAAGCGCTCTAGGGGTAAATAAATGGATGCTCAGCTTTCCAAATAAGATTATTCATTGCGTCTAGCCTATCGTCAGTGATAGTATCGTCGTGTGGAGGGCGTTCGTTCTTTTTAGATTACAACGGAAACGATGGGTAGTTATTCTTCCGTTGCTTCTACTACTGGCCTCGATCGGTACGCCAACCCTTTCGAACAATAGCGGTATTACTCACCTTGGATTCGAATTCAAGCTATGAGCCTTGCAAACGCCGTACTAGCATCGATGGGGCGTGACTTTTTAAGCGGTTTAGTAAACACAACCTTTTTAATGGGTATTCGTCTGTCCCTTGCGGCAAATGTTGTAGCAACTGCCCTTTTTGGCTACATATACTGGTAGACCTTATTATTTGACAATTTAAAATAGCTGAAATCACCCACCCAGGCTTCATAAAAAAACCATGGCACCACACTCACTCGAACGGTGTGGGCCGACCCCGATGGTCCGTGTACTTGCCGTGTTCATGGAGTCTGGAGTCGCGTTTTGTGTGCCGCAGGTACGGTTATTACTGATATATCCAAGTGATTTTCAACCTGCCTTTAGGCCATATACGTCATATTGGTGGCTGTCCCCCAGCACTATTCACAATCGGGGCAGTACATTCAAAGCGTTTTCGTTGTTGCATATTTTGCATTTGCAGTAAGTGGCCCGTCCTTCGAACGATTTCGTTTCGGGTATAACGGAGGGTTTCTACAGTTGTTGTATCCTACAGTCGTGATTGTTCTGGTGAACAGACGTTATACGTTGGACCAGTATTTGTCAGATCCGTCCCTGTTGTCAGGCCCCAACCTGAATGGCATGGCTGTACTACAACCGATGGCATTTGCTCCGCCGGAGGCCACTGTGAACACCAAGGGAACCATTGAGCAGGATGAAACCGAGGAAACTTATGTATAGAGTAAGACGAGGAGAGCTGATCAGAAGTGGGGCCTAGGGGGAACCTGTATGGTCAAATTATCGTAGAAATCATAGGTTTTTAATTTTCTTTTTGCACACAACGATATTCTGTAGTTGTATTTTGGAATTGGAAGTTAGCTTTAGAGATGGTATAGCTCCACCGGCGGGGCAGTAATAGTGATATTTGTAAGGGTTTCCATGTACGTCTTGACACTACTGGTGGCGGGATGAGTGGTAATCTCGGGTGGTTTGCATTCAATTTCCGGATGGCAGTATGGTTTTTGCCGCTGTAGTCCAAGTAGCTGACATTTTATAATGTTTGTTGGTAGGTGAGGGTTACTGGTGCAGGGTTTCTCTAGTCATTGTGTCGTTGCGGTCGCGGTCGTGGTCGTTGTCAGTGGTTGTGTTCTTTCACCACGTGATCAGTTGAGACAGTTATTTTCAACAAACCGCTTTTTAGTATTTCTTTACCTCCTTGTTCGCTTCGGTCTGTACCTGCGATACTACAAGGCAGGTAGAGAGCTGCTGCATCTGTCATCGTGTACAAAGCACTCAAAAATAATTCCACATAGCCCGGATCCAATCGGTCCGGCGACGGGAAGAGCGGACCGCTGGTGTGTTGATTTTTCCTTCTCCACAATTACTCCAAAAGGTCACATTTCTCACCACGATGATAGAAGAACCACGTTCGAGGCGACATTGATCACTCGCCAAACTACCAGAAAGCCTCAAACCCGTGCTTAAGATTATTGGAGGAGATTTGAAGGGGAGCTCTTGATTTTTCGGGCACACTTGAAGTTTTAGACCACATCGCAATTGCACATACCCCGGACCGACCGAGTATCACGCTCGCAATATAAGTATTTGACGGACGATTCGCCGAGCGTGACTCGAAGTACGACAACCACAAATGTCCCGATTGCTTCGTGCTGTCTTTTCGCGGAAGACACTTGCGATCGCCACCGGGGGGACTGCGCTGGCAGCTGGTGGCGGATATTGGTATCTTAACTCTGGTCCCGCGTACCCACTTTCGACGAGGGAGACCAGACGTCCACCACCTCCATGGACTCCGCCATCCCGAGCGGAAATGTTGAAAGCATTGAAGGCAAGCGGAGCCATCAAGACCACAGCGGAAGATGGGGAGGAGTTTGACCTACTCATTGTAGGAGGAGGCGCTACGGGGGCAGGTGTGGCTGTGGATGCTGCGAGCCGTGGGTTGAAAGTTGCATTAGTAGAGAGGGACGATTTTAGTGCGGGTACGTCACCCCATCGTCGTGCTGCTTCATAAACTTTATTTTTTTGTGTTTGCAGGGACTTCATCTAAATCGACCAAACTCGTCCATGGTGGCGTGCGCTACCTTCAGAAAGCGGTATTCGAGTTGGATTACGACCAATACAAGCTCGTCAAGGAGGCACTGCATGAGCGGAAAATATTCTTGCAGACTGCACCATACCTCTCTGCGATGTTGCCGATCATGTTGCCTATTTACAAGTGTGTGCCCTCATCATACCCTCTTTCTGCCTTCTGATATCCGTGAAAAGATACTGGCAAGTCCCGTACTACTGGGCCGGATGCAAAATGTACGATGTGCTGGCAGGGAAGGAAAATATGGAAACGTCATATATCATGAGTAAAGGAAAGGCTCTCGAGACGTTTCCCATGCTCAAATCGGACGGTCTTGTCGGCGCTTTGGTTTACTATGATGGTGAGCAGATCGCGTGAACCGCTCATTCCCTGTTTCCGACATCTGCTTCCAGGACAACACAATGACTCGAGGATGAATATTGCCCTAATCATGAGCGCCGTCAAACACGGTGCCACAGTCGCCAACTATTGCGAAGTAACAGAGCTCCACAAATCATCATCCGGGAGACTTAACGGCGCTCGGCTTAAAGACAATCTGACAGGCGAAGAATGGAATATACGCGCCAAGGCACGTAAATTTCTTTATTTCTTCTCCTATCTTGCCAATTCATTCTCTAGGGCATCATCAATGCCACCGGGCCTTTTTCTGACACGCTGCTTACCCTCGATGATCCAACACACAAACCTATCGTTCAACCCTCCTCTGGTATTCACATCACCCTACCCAACTATTACTCGCCACGTAAAATGGGTCTTCTCGATCCAGCCACCTCGGATGGACGTGTCATCTTCTTCCTTCCTTGGCAGGGCAACACGATCGCCGGGACAACAGACTCCCCTGCCTCTGTGGAACGTGAGCCTCGTGCCGCAGAAGACGAAATTCGTTGGGTCCTGGAGGAGGTACGACGGTATCTATCGCCGGATATTAAAGTCCGCAGGGGAGATGTCTTGAGTGCCTGGAGTGGCCTGCGGCCGCTGGTGAGGAATCCCAGTGCGGCGAGCACGGAGGGCCTCGTTCGAAATCACATGCTGCATGTTAGTACGAGTGGACTCCTGACGATCGCCGGAGGTAAATGGACAACGTATAGGGCAATGGCTGAGGAGACTGTCGATATGGCTGTTAATGTCTTCCAGCTAAGCAGTCGGGTGAAAAGTGGATGTGTAACTGATACGCTGAGGCTTGTGGGCAGCGATGGATGGAGCAGGAATATGTTCATCGGGTTGATTCAACGGGTGAGCGATCTTCCCCGATCGACAGTGTTTACAGTGAATGCGTTACTAACATTGCGTTTCATCCAGTATGGGTTGGAAACGGAAGTGGCTCGGCATTTATCGGACAATTATGGAGACCGTGCTTGGACTGTGTGTTCCCTAGCAGAGCCTACCGAGAAGAATTGGCCTCTATATGGAAAACGCATTTCATCCCAATATCCCTGTACGCCATCTTTTCATTCTGATCGAATCCACACTAATGTTTGTGGACCATAGTTGTTGAAGCTGAAGTCCGGTACGCGGTACACCACGAATACGCGCAAACCGCCGTCGATGTCCTCGCGCGCCGCACGCGTCTGTCTTTCCTCAATGTGCACGCTGCATTGGAGGCGCTCCCACGGGTAGTTGACATTATGGCGGACGAGCTCGGCTGGTCCCGCGCCGAACGCAAGGCCCAGATCGCACAGGCTGTCGAGTTCTTCGGCTCGATGGGGCTGGCGCCAGGTACCGTGACAAAGATGCCAGAACCGGTCCCCAGGGGGTGGGCAGAGAGAGCCTGGAGCGAGCTTGCAAGCAGCTCGTGGTTGTGGTTGGGCCGTGGCAGGAGAGAGACTGGGCACGGGTATAGTCGTGCGAGGTTCGAGATGGGAGAACTGGCAGCGCTGGAGGATGCGTTTGCACGAAACGCGAGTGTTAAGGGGGTTGATGGGGAGATGAATGTGAAGGCTGGAAAGGTGGTGGATGTGTTGAGGGAGGTTCCGGGCTATGCAGAGATTTCGGAGAAGGAGTGTTTGTATGTCCTTGAGGAGGCTGGGTTTGGTGCTGGTGCGGATATTGGGTTCCATGAATTTGTTGAGGTACGTAACATGGTATTGGTTTTGGAACGTGTGTGCTGACGCTGGGCACTCTTGTCTAGGTGTGTGGAAACTTGAAGGAGATTGCTTTTTCCCCTGCCCCTGGAAAGCAGGAAAGGTTGAGTATCCCCGTCGAGAAGAGTGGTGGAGGGATATGATTAAGGATGTACGTGGCAGTGCTGTCGCAAATCAGGTTGTGTTTGGGCCTCTTGATATCCTTCAAAATGATATCCGCCGTAAGGGTTTTACGAGAGTACCTGGAATAACTCTCTCATGGGCTAGATTGTCTATTAGAAAGGAATAGCTCCTTGTTAATAGTTTACGAGGTCCTATTTCAAGCTCTACTTCATATCACTAGTTTGCCTTATAACGGTATGTTTTAATAGTAGATTTCCCTATGAAAAGTTTGACATGCTGTTTATTGATATCTACTCTGGGCACTTGTTACCAGTATGTGCGTTTTGTGCGAACCATACAACAGGTATATGCACATGCCGTCAATTTCGAAGACGATCGCCCTGCCCATGGGGTTGTTTTATTCATCTCTTGTGCAGAAAACGACTCGCTTGACAAAAATCAAAAATGAAATTGTGGGGATCTAGAAACGTATATAGTGTGAAGTCTTCTAACGAAGGAGTAAGCAATGTACATCAGTCGGAGAATCCTCGACGGAGATTGTAGGGGGCGACGGTCCAGATGTTGTGTTGTGATCTATTTTTGAGCGGATCAGGCACATAGGCACGGTTGCAGTTTGTGCCTCGGGAGCGCCGTCCGTTTTTCGTCGTCAACACGTCAAACATCCCTCGCGTTGCCATCGATTCCCATTAATTTTTTTTTTCGACACAGATGTACGAACCCAACGGCCAATACGGAGAGGCACTCATCGTCCCACATTGTTAGCTGCTGCTGGTAGAGAGGTTTTATCGTTATGATCAACTGTGGTCGGCTGGTTCCGGGTTGAGAATTCACCGATTTCTCCCAGATGTTGAGAATGCTTGACGAGCACCACTCTAGTCCCCACGTTGGAGGAACTCGGGATATGTCAAGGCGCCATCACAGGGTGACTGGAACATCAATAGTGAGAAGTCAACGTTTCCTCTACCAAACAAGATGGGTGGATATTCATTGAGATACCGCAAGTCGTGGATGGACGAGTCAGACGCGATTGCATGGGACCGGGGAGGACTAGTGACTGAGGAACGCCTCAAGGCTTCAAGGCAATGCTATTTATGCAGATAACCAATACGGTCCGTCGAAGGCTCGAGGTCCTAGAAAACGGAGTTGAGGCAGAGTCTGGCCCATCATGATGGGCTATGATGGTCGACGGAGCGTCATTGTGAGGCACCTGAGTGTTGTCTGACTGCAAATCTAGCGCGCACTACCTGCCATATCACTTGGCAGCCCGCATCAGAGATGGAACTGTCACAAATCCACAACCGCCGAAGACCCACCGCCGCCCAATTTCGAAAGTCATGTCTCCTTTTGCACAGCCGCTTCGCCCGTGCTCGGAACAATACCCCAATTTGGCTTTGAAACAGGCTAAGCTTGCCCTGTCAGGATAGTTTGTGGTCCAAGATGAGGGTCGAGGCCGCTCCATATCACTGCATGGCAATTATACCACCGACTCTTATAAGTACGCCGAGTGCTTTTGGTTTCGCCTTTCAACGTTTCGTTATTGGCTCGCCTACACTACGCACCCTCGCCGGGTGAATTTTCCAACAACCATGTCTAATGGTCTGAACCCTGTCAGGCCTTTGGCGCGGAACTATTTTTTCCTCGCGACACTCATTTTGGGTATTGTGCGTCATCCGATAATCCATCGATCATCCGAAAATTACTAACACAAAAAATTCCCTCCAGCTATCATGGGGACTTTCTCTGGTCGCCCAATCATTTGTGGTTGCTAATAGTGAGCCCTGAAAAAATTCGTATTAGCTCGTTTCGGTTAATTTTTACCATCTAATAATTAGTCGGCAACGCTCCAGTCGGGATCCTTTGGTTTGCGGCAGCTCTCCAAATAATAATAATCATCGCTCTCCTCCTGTCTCTCCTCTCCAACACCTTATCCACTCATCGCCACCAACTATCCACATTCACTATTATCACAATCGTACTCGCAGCCATTGGCGTGAATAACAATCTCTATGGTTCTTCAGTCTCCCAAAAACTTACAGCAGCAGCATGGCTCGTCACCGCCGTCATAGACGGTCTTTGGGTGTTATTTTTTACTATGGAACAGGAGTCTCCTCTCGTTAAAGTCTTCATGGCGCTTGGCGCTTGCAATGATGATGATGGCCAAGACGGAACCATTCCAACCAGCATTCATCAGGTTAATATCGGAAACATCAGAAATGATAATAATAATAACATAATGGAAACTGAGCAAGCAGTTGTCGAGAAATTGCCGGCCATCACTCGCGTCACTACCAATGTTCGTTCGTCTATGGCCCCTCCGACTAGGGCCCGAAGAGGCACCAATGCTCAACTTCAGTTACCCCTCGGCACTCCTGGCACTCAAACTCAACTCTCAGCGGTCGCACGATCTGCTCCACGAACCTCTCCAAGCCCTAGTGGCTCAAGGACATCTTTCGTAAGCCCCAACAGCATGCGGTCTTTCCCAACCACCCCACGGTCACCCAAAACAACTGCTATCAACCAAAGGGACGTTTTCGCCCGTGAACCCAGCAGCACCCGTGTACCTCTCGGACACAACCGCCGTCACTCTTCGGTTAGCCACGGTCCTCTGTCTCCCGGCCATAGCGCTCAATCGTCACTCGGAAGCTCCGGTGTCCAGTCCGAACTATCTGAGCAAATGTCCGAGCTGGAACTCGAAATGGAATACATCCCCCTGGAAGCACCCGGCACAGAATCTATCCAGATGTCCGAATTCAAGCGATCGATCCCCTTGAATGCGCGCCAATTGGAAACTACCCCCGTTAATGTCTCTTTCCCACTCAGCGAACGCGAATTGGAAGCTCTCCCGGTGAACTCACGTGGCACTCGCGCGATCCCGTTGACCGAGCTCGCCACTGTATTCGATGTGGCTAGCAAGAGTCTCCCGAGTGCTCATGGAACTGGAACCAGCAGGTCTAGCAACGAATCGAAACGTGCCTCCCGTGTTTTGCTTGATGGAAAACGTGGATCTGGTGTATGGTCATCTAAGGTCTGGGAAGACGCTGCGGCGAAGGCTCGTGCAGCCGAGGTGGCGAAGGCATCTGTAGAGGCGAAAGCTCGTGAGATTAAGGCTGCTGAAGAGGCAAAGGCTCATGAGATCAAGGCTGCTGAGGAGGCGAAGGCTCGCGAAATCAGGGCTGTTGAACAGGCAAAGGCACTCGCGGCCCTCGAGAGGCCGCGTGCACCGTACAAGGCTGAGGCTCTATTCTCATGTAAGTTTTCAGCCCAATTTCATATCTTTACCATTGATCGAGCATATTTTGTTTAGACTCTGGTATATCAGACGATCCTTCCGAGTTGTCTTTCAAGAAAGGCGAAGTTTTGGACGTTTTCAATAAATCTGATCAATGGTGGGAAGCAAGAACGGCTGATGGCAAGCAAGGAAGTGCGTCTAATTGTTTTCTCTCGTCATGACTCGTTGTTCAACTGTTTTTAGTCGCACCATCGAACTATCTTAAGGTTATCTGGCGTATCTCCCTCGTCGAGTCCAGACGCAACAGTGCTGCCACTGAGGCGAGGCGTAATAGCAACACCGCGTCTCTTCGTCAATCACGTAGGGAGAGTGTCGTGGATTCCCGAAACAGCGTCTTATGGGATGCTGGACGGGACAGCGTTGTTATCGAGAGTGTCACCCATGCCGTTGCTGCCGACGCCACTTTGGAGCCTGTTGTCGTACCCAAGATCGTTATCAACACTCCACCTACGGTCCAGGAAGTGTATCCATACAAGGCCGAAGCACTCCACTCTTGTACGAGTTTTCCCCATCAGACCACATACTGACTAGCTAACACTATGGATTGTCAGATAATGGCGACTCTGAAGACCCTTCTGAGCTTTCATTCAAGAAAGGAGATGTTTTGGACATTCTTACTAAATCTGACCAATGGTGGGAGGCACGTACTGCCAGTGGAAAGAAAGGGAGTGAGTGCAAGAATTGGTTCAGCATTTTTCTCCCCCCCCTGATGATCTTCTAGTTGCACCATCGAACTACCTCAGGCTTCTGACTGGCCGCCTCGATACTGTCATTGAGGTTGACCCTACTCCCTCCGCAGTCGCATCTCCGACCGAGACTGAACCTACTATCATCGCGAACATTATTTCAGAACCACAGGAAGTATATCCCTACAAGGCAGAGGCGCTCTTCGGCTGTGGGGTTTTTTTTTTTCCATATTTCCCTGTCGTTACTGATTCGGCACTGTAGACACAGCATCTTCCGACGATTCAACCGAGCTCTCGTTCAAGAAGGGAGAGTTACTCGACATCCTCACAAAGTCCGAACAATGGTGGCAGGCAAGGAAACAGGATGGCACACGAGGCAGTGGGTGATGCAACTGCGGCAGGTCGATATGTTTTCTGACTGATTTCTAGTTGCGCCTTCGAACTACCTCAAGCTTGTCGTATCTACCCCGCCCGCAAGCCCGATTCAGGAAACTAAAGTCACGACCCCGGAAACCCCGGACGTTGTCAACGTGAGCCCGCAAGAAGTCTATCCATACAAAGCTGAGGCCCTCCACGCCTGTAAGTGACCATGAGTAACTGAAAATGCCCTAGTAAACATTGACTTTTTTGTATAGATACCGCATCACTAGACGATCCAGCTGAGCTTTCATTCAAGAAAGGCGAGGTTCTTGATATTCTCAACAAGTCGGAGCAATGGTGGGAGGCCCGAAAGGTGGACGGAACCAAAGGAAGTAAGTGACTTGTTGGTTTCCATGGCAACTGTGATACTCACAATTTCCCTAGTTGCGCCCTCGAATTATCTCAAAATCACATCACGCACCTCCGTACCAGCATTTGAACCAAAGGAGATCCCATCGGCAAAGGCAAGCACAACTTTGGCGATCCAAGATCCCCATCCTTTTAAGGCAGAAGCTCTTCATTCTTGTGAGGCTGTTCAGGCTCGCTTCCCAAACCGTGACATTGCTAACGCTATAAATAGATACTGCATCTCCGGACGACTCGACAGAACTCTCATTCAAGAAAGGAGAAGTCCTCGACATTCTTACCAAGTCGGAACAATGGTGGGAAGCCAGAAAATTGGATGGTACCAAAGGAAGTGAGTCGCCTGATCACTTAATCCCAAAATCACGCTAATCCTTGATTTCTCCCAAGTTGCCCCGTCCAATTACCTAAAGGAAATCACGCCCAAGGCCGCTAAGGTTGAGGATGTACCTTCCAGCGTCGCACCCACTCAGGTTACGGAAAGCGCACCTCAAGAATCGTACCCCTATAAGGCGGAGGCTCTCTACGCTTGTACGTGCATAGTTCACATTTCTTTACCTTGATGCTCAATTAGGTTACAGATACTGGATCTCCTGACGATGCCACTGAGGTGTCATTCAAGAAAGGAGAGATTTTGGATGTTATGACTAAGTCTGATTTGTGGTGGGAAGTTCGAAAATCTAACGGAACCAAAGGAAGTGAGTAGTGGAAGAAGTCTTGTATGCCAGACCATACTAATCGGCTTCTTTAGTCGCGCCATCAAACTACCTTAAGGTTGTATCTCGTGTTCGTTCGGTTCTCCCTCTTGGCACCAAAGCAGTGCAACAGGCCATCCCATCTACAGAGACTCTGAAGACACCAACATCCGCAGTTGCGACACAGGAAGTGTATCCTTACAAAGCAGAGGCTCTCTTCGCTTGTGGGTAGTTCAAGTCCCGTTCGAATCCAACTAACTTATGCGGCTCGCAGACACTGGGTCTCCTGACGACCAGAACGAGCTTTCATTCAAGAAGGGTGAAGTTTTGGACATTCTTACTAAATCCGACCTTTGGTGGGAGGCAAGGAAATTGGACGGCACAAAAGGGAGTAAGCATCATATTCTTTCATTTGCGACTCCCTTTTTGTCAATACTGACACGCTTTTATTGCACCAAGTCGCTCCCTCAAACTATCTGAAAGACCTTAGTATCTCTGTACCGGAGTCCACTGTGATAACATCCGCCCTGAGTGCTGAGTCCGTGGCCTTACAAGCGTACCTATACAAGGCTGAAGCGCTCTTCAACTGTAAATATTTTTCTTGGCACTCCTCCAATCTGTTCTTACTCCAGCGCCCTACAGATACGGCATCGCCCGACGATTCGACTGAACTATCATTCAAGAAGGGAGAAATCCTTGACATTTTGACGAAATCGGATTTATGGTGGGAAGCGCGGACATTGGACGGCACAAAAGGGAGTAAGTCATGGCATGTGTTATGGACATTCGCGATGAGCGCTAATCCACCTGCTTACCTTCCTCAGTTGCACCTTCTAATTTCCTTAGGTTGATCGAGGATGTTACACCCAAGTCCACCAAGGTTGTTCAGGCTGAAACAAACGAAACATATCCTTATAAGGCCAAAGCACTCTTCGCTTGTGAGTGCTCTCTTCAGTTATTTAATGTATACTTACGCGTGTGGTGGTTCTAGACACCGCATCCCCGGAAGACTCTATAGAGCTGTCCTTCAAAAAAGGAGAGCTTCTCGATATTCTTACCAAGTCGGACCTCTGGTGGGAGGCAAGAAAAGCAGACGGCACAAAAGGAAGTAAGTAGACTTTGTCGTTCTAAATGAAAGATGAGACTAAATTCACCTAGTCGCTCCCTCTAACTATCTCATGGAAATCGGCGGTATTGCTCCCGAAACGTTGAATGTAGTGAAGCCATATTTGTGCAAGGCCCAAGCACTACACACTTGTATGTAATCATTTCTCCTGTCAATCTTCCTTCCTGATCAGCTGTGTATTCAAACAGACACCGCGTCCCCTGACGACTCCACCGAATTGTCCTTCAGAAAGGGAGAGATGCTCGAGATCTTTTCCAAGTCTGATCTTTGGTGGGAAGCAAGAAAGGCTGATGGTACAACAGGAAGTAAGTTGCAAAACCTGTGTTCACCCCGTGCCGATACGAATCCTTTTTCTACTCAGTTGCTCCTTCCAACTACCTCCTAGCAATCGAGGATGGGCCCCAGCAGTCAACAGATATCCCGGCAACCGTAGAACGTGTTGAGCAAGCAGAAGCCTTGTTTGCTTGTGTGTTTGCTCATATACGGTCCTTTGTTTGTATGCTAACCGATCTTATAGATACCGCATCCCCCGATGATCCCACTGAGCTGTCCTTCAGGAAATACGAAGTACTTAACATTCTATCCAAGTCAGATATATGGTGGGAGGCAAGGAAGGCTGACGGCACTCGAGGCAGTAAGCTCCTTTAAAGTTTATAGCCACTACACATTCAATTAACTGCTGCCTACTCCACTAGTTGTTCCATCGAATTACTTGAAGACGATTACAACGGCACCCACTCAACCAATTGACACCGTGAAAACAGGATCAGAGGTATCTGAGATCTATCCATTCAAGGCCAGGGCACTTCATACATGTACGCTACCTTTATTGATAGGAACTTGGAAAGTTACCCACGCTGATAATTCCACGATAGATGCCGCCTCGCCAGATGACTCGGCCGAACTATCATTCAGGAAGGGGGAAGTCCTTGACATTCTTACAAAATCGGACCTTTGGTGGGAAGCCCGAAAGCTCGACGGTACAAAAGGCAGTCAGTAATTGCATTTTATTACTTAATGACGTTACTTAAATATCACATCTTTCTCTTCAAGTTGCTCCGTCGAACTACTTACAAGCAATTGAAGATGAAGCACCTATTGTGTCGTCGACTCCGATATCGCTTGAAGTGTACCCATACAAGGCAGAGGCCCTCCATACTTGTGAGTAATTGATCCTTTCTTCATACGTGAGCTCCCTCGAGTCGCAATGAACTACTAGATTCCGCATCACCTGATGACTCTACCGAGCTCTCTTTCAAGAAGGGCGAAATTCTGGATATTCTCACAAAATCTGATTTGTGGTGGGAGGCCAGGAAGCAAGATGGTACAATCGGGAGTATGTTTTTAACTCTATACACAACAATGTCGATCCTCACCTCACCATTATTCTTAGTTGCCCCATCAAATTACCTATTGGAAATTGGCAACAAACCGACCACTACTATGAAAGTTGCGTCTGACGATATTTATCCCTACAAGGCAACAGCACTTCACGCCTGTGAGACTTCCCTTTTCCATCTCTAAATCCTTTGACGAAAATTTCATTTACTAGACACGGCTTCACCCGACGACCTAAACGAACTTTCGTTTAAGAAAGGTGAAGTTTTGGATATTCTTACAAAATCAGACTTGTGGTGGGAGGCTAGGAATATGAATGGTATCAAAGGAAGTGCGTGACCTCAAATCTTGATATCCGCTCGAGAGACCTAATACATATAGCAGTTGCCCCGTCGAATTATCTAATCGCGCTCGAAGACGGTTCTACCCCGGCTTCCGCAGCCCCATCTGAAGATACTCTACAAGTGACATTGGAAGGACCACATACCGATAAAGCAGAAGCACTCCATTCCTGTGAGTGCTGTACTACCGTTATGCCGATACAGAGGCCAACTCGCTACAGATACCGCCTCTGCTGAAGATTCAACCGAGCTATCTTTCCGAAAGGGTGAGGTCCTTGATATCCTTACTAAGTCGGACTTGTGGTGGGAAGCAAGAAAATCAGACGGAACAAAAGGAAGTCAGTAGTGCCTCGGTTTTATTCAATGTCATGTGCTGATACTGTCACCTCAGTCGCCCCTTCAAATTTCCTGAAACTCCTCATTAGCGATAACACGACAGCGATTGGAACTAGTCAGGTTACGACGCTACCGCTCGAAGAGTATCCGTTTAAGGCCGAGGCACTCCATGCATGTTCGTCATCGTTTAACCATGATTATGCTTTTCACTTACTCATGTGGCCTCAGACACAGCGTCTGCTGAAGATCCTTCCGAACTCTCTTTCAAAAAGGGAGAGGTCCTAGATATTCTCACCAAGTCGGACCTCTGGTGGGAAGCCAGGAATTCACAAGGAAGGAAAGGAAGTTCGTAACATGCCTTTCAGTAAATTTTCTTTCCCGATAACCTAATTTATTCGTAGTCGCACCATCGAATTATCTACAACTAATACTCAGCCCGAATGCAACCCCCGTGGAATCAACGCCAGCACCGGACCTGACAACCTATCCATACAAAGCGGAAGCCCTTCACACATGTATGTGGGCACAAATTTTCCACTTTTCGATTCCTTACCCAGTGACAGACACTGCATCGTCGGAAGACCCTACTGAGCTCTCTTTCAAGAAGGGTGAAGTACTTGACATCCTGACTAAATCGGACCTCTGGTGGGAAGCAAGGAAATCAGATGGCACAAAAGGAAGTCAGTGCCTTCGCTTATGATTTCCGTATGATCAGACTTATCCTTTTTGTAGTCGCACCCTCCAACTATTTGAAACTAACGTCTCCGGAAAATTCTTTAACCAATGTAACCGATGCTCTACCAACCGAACAAACTGCCAAAGCAGAAGCACTCTATGCTTGTTAGTAATCCGTTCTTTTCTTTGCCACTCCTGTCATCTCACTGTCACCTTTTCTAGACACCGCGTCTGCTAATGACGAAACCGAGCTCTCGTTCAGAAAAGGAGAAGTTCTTGACATTCTGACTCAATCAGACCTTTGGTGGGAAGCTAGGAAGGCTGATGGGACTATTGGTAGTGAGTGAATTACTTACTGCTCGAAAGTTATCGACAGAAGTCTCACCCTACGTTATCCACCAGTCGCGCCCTCAAACTATCTCAGTCTCATTACCACCAAGAGCTCACTGTCACTAGACGAAATTACATTGACTGAAGACATTTACCCATACCGCGCGCAAGCCCTTCATGCCTGTTAGTTTTTAGGCATCCTACATACTCAAAATTACTCATACCGCTTCCAGACGCCGCTTCCGCAGAGGATTCAACCGAGCTTTCTTTCAAGAAGGGCGAAATCCTCGAAATTCTGACGAACTCTGATCTGTGGTGGGAAGCGAGGACGGCTAATGGAAAGAAAGGAAGTTAGTCGCTCGCTTTAAATTCCTTGCCACAAACACTCATCGTTCATTCTTAGTCGCACCCTCAAATTATTTGGAACTAATCGGTAGCGAATCAACCTCTCTTGACACAACAGAACGTTCGACTTTGCTCGATGAATATCCTTATCAAGCGGAAGCACTTCACGCCTGTAGGTCCTTTTATTCTCTATATAATGCCTTACTAACTCGGTGACAGATACCGCATCATCAGAAGACCCAACCGAGCTCTCTTTCCGGAAGGGTGAAGTTCTTGATATCCTGACAAAGTCAGATTTGTGGTGGGAAGCCAGAAAGGCAGATGGGACGCGAGGCAGTACGTCGTGCGAACATATCTATTTTTTAGTCTCGCTCATCGTGCAACTTAGTCGCGCCGTCAAACTACTTGAAACTTTTGACAAGTGTTTCTACCAGCTCTTCCGAAACGGCTATTAATGTCGTACCCGAAGTATATCCTCATAAGGCGGAAGCGCTACATGCTTGTGTGTACACAAAATTTAATATCATCGATCAGCTGACTTAACCTCCCTGCGACAGACACCGGTTCGCCAGATGACGAAAATGAACTTTCGTTTAGGAAGGGAGAAGTTCTGGACATCCTGACCATCAGCGATCTGTGGTGGGAAGCCAAAAATTCTGTCGGCAAAAAAGGAAGTCAGTATATTTCATCATTGTTATCTCACCATGAGGTTAACATAATTACAGTCGCCCCATCCAACTATCTCAAACTCATTTCATCCAGTTCAACGGGTGGAAATGAGATAACGGCTATTGAGGAAGGTTCTGACATGAATGAAGAGTATCAGGCGGAAGCCCTTTATGCCTGTTAGTGACTGATTTCCTATATACTGTGACCTTACTAAGATTTCATGCAGATACTGCATCACTCGACGATCCCACTGAAGTATCATTCAGAAAGGGAGAAATGTTTACTGTTCTCTCGAAGTCGGATCTATGGTGGGAAATTAGGAAATCTACCGGGCAGCGAGGCAGTAAGGAGCTTTTATTTTCAAATCTCGATACCGAAGTTCATCTATCCTCTTCTCAGTCGCCCCTTCTAATTTCCTAAAGCTCGTGGAGCCCGTCGCTACCGAATCTCAAGTTAGCGTGGTGCCCGAAGAAGTCTATCCCTACAAAGCGGAGGCACTTTTTGGATGTGTGTATTTTTCTGGCTCATATTCAATCTTCGGAACATTTCTGATCAAGAGGTTGCAGATACTGGCTCCCCAGATGACCCAACAGAGTTAGCTTTCAGAAAAGGTGAAATCCTCGAAATCCTCACAAAATCGGACCGTTGGTGGCAAGCAAGGACCCTCGATGGCAAGAGAGGCAGTAAGTTTTTTTCCCATTTTATTGCTATCAGTGCCTTACATTCTTTTTGCAGTCGCCCCCTCGAACTATCTGCGGGAAATCTCAACTATCCCCGTTACTCTGACAAGCTCTTCCACAACTATCGAAAGCGAGAATGTGGTTATCTCGAAGCCGGAAACTCAGGCTGAAGAATTCTATCCTTACAAAGCTGAGGCACTTTATGCTTGTAGGTGTTGTTTTTGGAACCTTCAAACATATCGCTCACTACTTGAGGTTTTAGACACAGGCTCTTCTGATGATCCTCGTGAATTGTCATTCAGAAAGGGGGAAGTCCTAGATATCTTGACGAAATCAGACATGTGGTGGGAAGCCAGGAAATCGGATGGAACAAAAGGAAGTGAGTGTCGCCTCAAACATCTTCCCGTTTTTTATATTCATGATCCGTTAGTTGCACCTTCGAATTTCCTAAAGATCAAATCTCGCGTTTCATCCAGCATGCTCCTAAACTCGCGAAGGCTCGCCGTACTAGATCTTTCAAACGTTGTACCATCCAACCCCAACAATATGGCCATAACTCCAATCGCTTCTTCAAGCCAAGTATCTACACCCGTCATCACAGTATCACCAGTCGCCACCACCTCGACGAATGCCGAATCTGTTAATATAAAGTCCAACGATGACGAATTCTATCCATACAAAGCAGAGGCTCTCTATTCATGTAAGCTGGTCTTCTTTTTTGTACCGGCTTATTCTTAAAGTGTTTGGTAGACGATGCTTCGTCGGCGGACCCAAGAGAACTCTCTTTCAAGAGAGGTGAAGTGCTCGACATCTTGACCAAGTCCGATCAATGGTGGGAAGCAAGAAAGTCCACTGGTCAGAAAGGGAGTGAGTATTATTTTTCCCTAACACTGACATTAAAGTTGATTCGTTGTGCTAGTTGTCCCGTCAAACTATATGAAGATCAAGGCTCGCGTTTCGTCTGTACTTATGGGCCGACGCTTGAGCACTATGGATTGGTCGGCGCGGGCTAATCCTGAGGCGAACTCTCAAGTTTACCTTTACAAAGCACAAGCGATGTATTCTTGTAAGTGCGCATATCATTTCCAGATCGCTTTTTCTTATACCTGGGATTCTATTAGATACCGCATCACCAGAGTACTCAAGCGAGCTATCGTTCAAAAAAGGAGAAATCCTCGAAATCCTGACAAAGGATGATGAATGGTGGGAAGCAAGGAAAGCAGACGGGAGCAAGGGTGGTAAGTAACCTGCCAATTCCCTATGCACATCCATTGATTGTTATATCCAGTCGCTCCGTCTAACTATTTGAAAGAAATTATCTCATGATTTTTATAATCATGGGCGATTGGTTTTCTTCTCGACATCCAAAAATGGCGCGGAGGTTTCTTTCTCCCCATAACCACGTTCGTTTTTTTTTACATGACAGTCGTATTTTTACGCCGCCCGCGGATCGGGATCGGCCTGGTCTCTTCGTTTCTTGCTGTTACAATAATCTGATACAATGCCATAATACACCAAACACACTCTCGTTATCATTATTACTAGACCTCCCCCTGTCACTACTCACATTGTACATTATATTAACACAATCATCAATCTCTATCTATTCAGCCTTTGTGAGAGGAACAGCTGTAACATAAATGGAATCCATGTAGTTTCACACCTTGTCTAGAATGTTCATTGTTATACAGAAAATACAAAGCAAAGGAATGGCCTTATCCCAATTCTCCAATTCGGAAAAAGAAAAAAAGCGGACAGTCATATGGCCACATGTAAATCACGCATGCAAGCCTTTTTTCTTAGAAGCCAAAATAAACGACAGATCCAAGGGCCCCGAGTGTTTCCAGCACGTATTTTTTCCCATTCTCAGTGAGACCAAGGGTGACATGTGCATGATAATAAACCCAGCGATTAACTTTCGTCAGTTACCCCGTTATAAACCATACTCTCGCTAACAAATGAACGAAGCTTAAAAGAACAGTCAAAATACGGAGGTCGACTGACAGGTATGAATCAACGTGTGAACAAAATGGCAGACACGAACCATACACCTACCTGGACATTGAATTTGTATATTCAATCAACGCTGGGTCAAGGGGCTTGCCTTCCTGGTCTACGGCATCGCTGATATCGAAGGTGGCCAGAATAGACGCAGCTGTTATCCACAGCATTTCACGCCCCATGACTATATGGCACATAGTCACGACCCCAACATAAACCGGTCACGCCACCAGAAAGCTTACCTCGACCAGGACACATTCTTCTTCCGAAACCGAACGCAGCGTCGGTGTCCGGGACCCGTTTATCCCGCTCGTTGTCTGGGGTCAAGAACCTCTCAGGGCTAAATTCCTCGGGGTTGGCGCCATAAACAGCTTCATCGTGAAGTATCGCCCAGACGTTAGGGACGATCATCGAGCCTTTAGGTATCAGGTAACCATTGTAATAATCGTCCTTATTGACAGCATGGAATAGGCCAAGGGGGGCTCCAGGGTTCCACCGAAGGACTTCATTAACAAGGGCATCAAGATACGGAATATGCCCGTAGTCAGAGAAGTCGGGGAAACGTTGTCGCTTCAGGACCTGGTCAACGGCTGCCTGAGCGGTTTTTTGTACGTCCGGATAAAGCGCCATTGCCAGAACGAAGGAGCACAAGGTTCCTACAGTCTGACAAAAGCTATCATTTTGGCCATCAGGGAGCTTAAAGTTCACTTACGGCACCAGCCCCGCCTGAGTTATTTGAGTGGATTTTGTCTCACATTTTGCAACAGGAACCTCCCACCTAAATATGCCTCTGCCAGAATATTACGCATGAGGTCCTCTGAAGTATCACCCTCAACCGGGGGATTATCGTCGTCCAAGGAAGCTAAAAAATGGGAAGCAATGGACGATACTGCTGTGCCCTTTGCCTGGTGGAAGGCGACAAATGAGAACATATTGGTAACTTTCGTAAACTGAGAAATACGTGTGCGTACTATTTCTGATTTCACATGGTCAAAGGGTACCGCACGTACATCAACACCGAGGCGCCTCCACTCTTTTGCTTGTTGTTTGAATCCCGAACCCGGGAACCATTCCGGAATGATTTTGAAAATGGGGAACATGTCGACTGTAGTGCCCAACCATGAGCCAAGGCTCTTTATATACCCTCGGAGTGAGGAACTGACCTAGGTATGGTGCTCGAGAGACTTCAACTAGGGCACTTACGAGAGATTCAGCAAGCCGGATAAAATAATCGTCTTCAGATTTCGGTGATATGCCATATGTAACGGAGAGAATGGCGTCGCCTGTGGTACTATTCAGAAATTTTGAGATGATCAATAGTAAAAGAAAATCTAACAATGAGAAACGTACAGTTGTAAGTCTCTTGCATAGTTCACTGAGCTATTCAAGAGGCGTCGTAGGAGTCGCCTTACCGAAAGAAGTTCGTGAGATCTGACTTCAGTCGTTCGGTCTGTTTCAAAGTCGCGGCGGAAGGCTTTACGATGTTCTTTAACAGATAGCGGCAGTGAATATTGGTCCAAATTTCCTTAAAGGTAGGAAACAACTCACGCTTCCATTGGTTCCCGTACTGCATGAGACCAAACACCCAAGACATCCCCATCCTATGAAGAAAATGTTAAACCACGCTATTACACAAAATAATCCATATACACACAAATCGCTGAGCATGGTAGAGCGAGGCCTATAAGCTCAAGACATTAGCTGCTCGACACTACACATACGTTGGTCAGTGGCTTACCTATCAGAGTACATAGCAGATCGCTTCACTAATAAATCCTGGACAGCTTTTGCTGAATTGAGAATGATAAGGGATGCTCCAGGAAGTTGCAAAGAAAGGATATCCGAATCTAATGAACGTAAGGACTGGACCAGGCGCGGTATATGCTCAACAACGTACGAAAATCTTCACTCCATTGGGAGTATACCTTCCATGGATGCTTAGTAGGTATGTCGAGCGCGTTCCCAATGAATGGCCATCCGCGTGGTCCTGGTGGAGTTCGGGGCTTGCGTCCCCAGAGTACCAGAACTGACAGGGTAGCGGCTATGAAAACGGACACAACAATTTGGGGACCTGGTGTTGATACAATAAAGTGCCAGTAGGACATGGAAAGTAGAAACCCAATAATAGAGAGTACTGGCACATCATTTAGGCATTTTAATAAAGAAAAACCACATATGTATTGTCAATCATGAAGATAGCATTTACATTTTATCGTGGGAAACCATTATGTAATTTGTAACTCCGAGAAATATTTCCCAAGAAGAAACCAAAAACAAACCAACACCACGCTGCAGTGCGGCTGCAACGATCTCTACGGCCGAACCCCAATTTAAAAGCAAAGAACGATTCTTATCATCTCAGATCAGTCCAGATTCCCGGACTCTGCGGAATACACAGAAATAGAAAGGGCAGCCTTCACAACATGAGATCCCGGGTCGTATTTATGATAAGTCCCAGGCTCAGTCCGAGTCACGGCCACGATTGGCCATCGACCAATCACTAAGTCGCAAAGGGGCAGAGCACGTATCAAATCAATGGTGTAACTCACATGCAACTACTCAGCATTTTTGCAGCTCTGAACCACTCATGGATTTTTCTGCAATCTGGAGTCCTAGCGGCTTTCTTATTACAATATTCTTCTCTTTACTCTGTTTATCCCAACTCCGCATTCTATGGCAACGTGGATCGAGGGACCACACCCTTCCCCCAGGCCCTTCTGGATACCCGTTCATTGGCAATTTGCTTCAGTTAACCAAGGTCGAACGACCGCATCTGCTTTTCTCAGAATGGAACAGAAAATACGGTGTGTAAGTTTAAAGCCAGAGCGGCGTGGTCGTTATTGATAATACGTGAAGGCAACATTGTACATTTCTCGGTATTTGGCAGCCACCTCATAATTATTAATACACTTCCAATCGCGAATGACCTGCTTGAGAAGCGTGGATCAATTTACTCAGACCGCCCTAACATGGTGCTCGAGAACGAAATGTAAGACCTTGTGCAATACTATCCCTGCTGTTTGATTAATCGTATCATACTAGATTAGGATGGGATGCTGCAATGCCCACTATGCGATAGTGAGCAGGTTTTCTACTGGCGCTACTAGACTAACACCTTGTCAGTGGAGCACAATTTCGCAAACACAGACGCCTATCCCAGGCATTACTGAACCCTAATGCCGCCCGTGGGTACGCCCAAGTGCACAAACAGGTTGTTGCAACACTCCTGTCTTCATTATCGAAATGCCCCGATAAATTTCATGATCATATTCTTGTGTAGTCTTCTTGACGTTTCTTCTGCCTCGTTGAGTTGACCGTTTTTTTAGGTATGCTACTTCAACGATCTTCAAATTGGCATACGATCTTGATGTTAAATCCGAAAATCACCACCTTGTTCGCCTAGGTAAGTAGGTAAACACACCATTTCCAATACCTGTTTTGAAAAATAATCATACAGCAAACAATGCTGTCAAGGGGTCTGCAGAGGCATATCAAGCTTCGGGAAGTATTGTTGACTTCTTTCCCTCTCTCAAGTGATTTTGCTCTCAATGTGTACCAGTCACGACCTGATGGAGCTATAGATGGTTGTATACATCCTGGCCAGATTGGGCGCCTTTCTCCGGTTTCACAAAAGCCATTGCTCGGCTTCGCAAGGAGGTTCTCAAGGCCAACAATATTCCATATGATATGGCGAAGGAGAGAATAGTGAGAATATTAACGATTTGACATACCAAATTGACACTCACGCAAAGTAGAGGTCTGGCGTTGCTCAACCTTCACTCGTTCAGAATGCGATCGAGGTATGTGGCGGCATTGACGGTGTTTCCGACGAAGATGAAAAGGACATACGGGGTCTTGCTGGCATTCTTTATGGAGGTGAGGGGTGTCGTTATACACTGGTCAGCTGTACACTTATTGTACACCAACAATTCAGCCGGGCAGGAAACGGTGAGTGACCTACAGCAACTCATGTTGGATTGTTTACCACCGTTGCTAATAGACAATGGCCACGCTCAACTCGTTTATATTGGCCATGGTCCTATTCCCAGAGGTGCAGCGAAAAGCGCATGCGGAGATAGACGCCGTTTCTCGTGACAAGCTTCCGGACTTAGATGACAGACCTCATCTCCCTTATCTTGAGGCTTTCGTCAAAGAGCTTTATAGGAAAGTCTCGGCTGCCAATGCTAGGCTGGAAATTGCGAGTTTCTAATATGTGCTGACTTAATTTCCTCTTTAGATGGGCCTCTCCTCTAATAATTGCAATTCCCCATGTTGTTATGTCCGACGATTATTACAATGGTTACTTTATACCTCGCGGAACTAGTGTCATCGCAAATATATAGTAATTTTCATTATATCTCAGGATCTCCCCAGAATCTCTAACTCGCTTATTTAGTGACATGCTTAACGTGTGTCCTCGTTCTTTAGAATTTCTCCCCGAGCGTTTTATAGACAGAATAGACCTTGGCGAAGTTCCAATGGACCCACGCGAAATAGTATTTGGGTTCGGTAGACGGTATGGAAGCCCCTTTTTCCAGCCACTCTGTAAAGCTGATACTCTCCTATGTGTCTCAGGCGCTGTCCTGGTATGCATGTCGCGGATAATTCTGTGTGGATCGCGGTTGCCCAAATGCTTACCCTGTTTAACTTCCTTCCCGAAATCATCGATGGGAAAGAAATCCCTCCACTTCATGAGTTCGGAATTGAAATGGCCAGGTAAATATTTTCTTCGCTCCTACAGGGTATCCACTAGAATACAGATTACCCAAATATTCTAGGCATCCTAAACCATTCCGATGTCGTATCGAACCTAGAGCTGAGCGGGCCGATATTAAGAACATCTAAGGCAAAGGGGAGGTTCATTTTTGCACAAGAGCTGGAGTATCCAAGGGCCCGATCGTGTGTTTATCCCATTCTCAATATGACTCCGTTTTTTGATCCTACTGTTACTGCCTTTTCACTTGAGAAATCCCTGTATGAGTTCAGTGACTACATCAAAAGTCATATTCGTAGGTTGGTAAAGAATTTCGTAATGTATTCACTACTTTTCCCATTTTGGGGGCACTTCGCGAGACCATATATGAGATTCTTGGCCAGGGTAAATATAAAACAAAATAATTAAAAGACCTTACTGAATATTTTTGGTTACAAATATATTTTGAGGCCGTGCGTAGAGGTTCAGTGAAGCAAAATAACGAACATATTTAGTATGAAATACAGAGAAGTATTCAAGGTTCCTCAGTAAGAACTCTTGATGATATCTGATGCACGTTCTGCCACTGCGTACACAGGCGCCTGAAGATTGGCGGTGGGGATAAAGGGCTATCAAATCATCATCAATATAAGTAACTCCCGGAAAAACAATCATACTCACGAAAACTGACGCACCAACCACCCGCAACCCTTTTACACCTTTCACTCGTAGATCGGGATCGACCACGCCCCAGGCAGCCCCCCGAGGTGACATCGCAGTGGTACCAGCTGCATGGTTGACAGTAAAGGTAGTAGCGCGCGCGTACGCGTCCACAACTGACATGTCGATCCCAGCCCCTACATCTGAGTTAATAATGTCGGCAATCCCCCCTAAAGGTACCCCGAGGTTTTGTTTCCACACGGGTGCGGATGCAAAACGCAACATCTTGAGCACAGCCTGCCTCATCAAGAGAACATCAGCAGGAGACGTGTAGAAGCCAATGTCGACCAATGGTGGGCCGGGAGGATCAGCCGGGTTGAGTTGTACGGAACCGCCTACCAGTGGATTATGTTACTGGACACAAACAAGATGAACGCTACTCACGAGAATGAGGTGTGAGTAAAACCACACTCAAACTGAAGGGCCCAGAATTCTGTTTGTCCGAGCATTAACAAAACTAAAATTTAGAGACAAACGCAAGAGCTTACAAAAGGGAAAAGTTGAATGTGTGGAGCCGACGGTCCTGGGGCGAGATCACCATACATCTCAAAAATGGCTTGGACGTCCGGAGATGACTCATTCAATCTAAGGAAGCCAACCTGATTGGTCAAGCCATTGGCAAAAGGCCCCGTTTGATTGTCAGTCCATTGAGCCAGTGCCTCTGCAGCCCCAGTCGTATTAGTGGTCCAATGCGCAAGCGTGTCGGTGGCATTCCTATCCCAGGAGCCTATCAGCGCCGCGTGATCGGAGAGATTTCTTCCTACAGATGGAAGATCTTTTACAAGAGTGATGTTCAAGACCTTGAGCGCACTAGCATCTCCAATTCCAGAGTTAATGAGGATATGGGGTGTATTGATAGTACCTGCACAGAGGATAACTTCTCGAGACGCCTTCACGTCAATGGTTTTCTCTGAAGGTGGGAACTACATAAAAAGGGCTGATAGGTTCCGAAGGAGCAGACATACCACTACGCCCTAGCTGGGTAAATGTTACTTTATCAATTTTGCCTCCGGTGGTCTCTGGCGACACGCGCAGTACATGGGCATGGATCAATACGTGCAAATTTGCCCTTTTTAGATAACTATCCGCAAGGTAAGACGTTGCTGCACTGCTCCGCGCCCCATTCCGAATTGTTGATTGAGACCACCCTTCGTCTAGTTGTTACAAGTTTTTCCTTAGTCAATTCAAAGGACCTACCCATTCCCAATGGTTTCCCACTATTATAGTCCAGGACAAATGGAAACTCATCGTGAAGTTCAGACATTGCTTGTGTGACAAGAGCATCCACAGAGAAGGAGAACCCCGCAAGACTGACCCCATTCACGCCGTGCAGGCCATGGACAGCAGGATCATATTGGCCATTGGTTTGATGGCCATCAGCTGGGGCGACAAATATTTCATTCTGCACAGAGATGTTAAGAAAACGTTGGGAAAGGTATTTAAAAAATCTACCTTTTTAAAATAAGGTACGACCTTCTCCCAAGACCACCCCGAATCCTCCGCCACGCGTGACAAACGGTCATAGTCTTCCGCCGAGGCACGTGTATAGAGCATACTATCTGTACGCCAGCTGAAGCATAGTTTTCCGCTGCTGTATTGGCACTTGAACACTTACTGACAGAACTTGATCCCCCTAGAACGTGCCCTTGTTGATAAGGAAATGTTCTGTTGTTTATTCCTGATTGACTAGGACAGTTCGCTAAGTTAATAAACCCACTCCAGACATGCACACCTACACAATGGTAGTGAAGTTCCAATCCCATGGCGTATTCGGGGTGGCCTTTGAAGAAAAGGCCGGAACCATTAAATCCAACACATTTCTATTACTGACCTCATGAAAGAGTCAGGGATGTACCGTTATAAAAAGGAAGAGTGGTAACAGACGACGGCCCGGCTTCCAGTAACAAGACCCTCACATTGGCATCCTCTGTGAGCCGATTAGCAAGGACACACCCGGCAGTCCCACCTTGCAAATATATATATATCAGCATAAAACAGTAGAAATTAACACGATCACTGGTCTGCCTTCACCTCCTACAATAATATAATCAAAGCCAGCGAGAGACGGTAGATCTTCAGCATTTGAGTATAGAGTGGCTGTAGCGCGAGTAGTGAGCAGCGTTAGGATTGAAAAAAAGCCAGCCAAAACCAACAACATGGTCACAGTAAGTCGAAGTGGAAGGGAAAAGGTTTAAACGTACTAGTCCTTGATGTCTGGCACGGTCCGAGTGATGTCTGATTCAGGAAGCCAACGTTCTGAAATAATAATAAATTATATTAGCAAGCTTACAGTGCCCCGATATTCTTCCTTCAGGTCGTAACGCCTGAATATTATTAACCTGGCCCCTGGGTTTGCAATCTTATCCTTAAATTTGATAAATATGCTTTGGATATTTGACAGTTATATCATCGTGCTTACTAGTGCTGAGACTTAGTTCATTATGTGTAATATCAATGGCTGCATTGATATATCATGCAAACATCCACATGCTTTGTGCAGATTAGCTGAGATTAGCTTCAATTTAGGCCAGCGGGTGTGGCCAAAGCGAACACAAGTCCCAAGTTTGTATGGTTGGGTAAACCACCTTTTTTGTTTGGCTTTCCACCACAGTATCACGGCACTCTGACTGTATTGTATCCAGAAAACTTTAGCTTCTAAGCCTCAATGTGGATAGATCATAGTCAAGTTACAGTCACGGTGGGGATTTTAAACGGGGAGTAGGTTTGCTTGCACTGCCACATGGTCGGGGTTCTGAATTTAGAACCCCGCGGAGATCTTGGTATCGGAGGACAGATTTAGCATTCGACCACACTTGGCATCCACACAAGGTCATGAAGAAACCACGCCAAACCTTCTGTTAATCAGAACACCTCATAAAAACCGACATTTTCGGTGAAAGAAAGCCTGAAAGGAGTTTTGGGGCACTATGCTTCTAAATCCTCTTACTAGTTACGTTGAGCTGGGGCCGAGACAGTCCATAACCCAACCACGACCCATGCAGCGGTCCGCAACCCAAACAACGGACTTGGAATTGTACGTATCTAGATGGAGATAAGTGGTATAAGCAAGGTCCACCATACCATAAGTGATCACAGGTACGATATCGAAGCCCGGAAAAACATTGCCTAACCATCGTCGGCGTTAGTAGACTGCAATTCCTGTTGCTGCGTCATTTTAACCAAATTTGTAAATTTGTTCGACCGGTTTGACAGGTTCTTGACCTTTTGAGCCAGCCAAATATCATGACGAACCTGCCATAGGATGTGCCATGTGTACGCTCTTATCTGTTCTTGATCGCAGTTGCAACGTTTGATGATGCGAACCCATTCTTTTGAAAAATACGAATGCTAATACATCATCCTATCCAGCATCCAATACTGGTCCCAACCCAAATTAAAACCCACACGGGCACGCGGGCCGATGTACCCAATGGGATACCAGCATATGCCAGTGATAGATAGGATTCTTCCGAAAAGTGTGTGGTACCACTCGGGCACCTACCACCGAATTCCGATAATCACCTAATATATATTCTACAAACATTACAATAACAGGTGCAACTTGCTGTAGGAATTTTAATTGCGACTTGAACTGGGGTTTGAGGAAAAAAAAAATAGGTATATAGACATCATCGTATCACCACCCAACTCTTGTTTCCATGCACATGATTATTCAAACTTGGCAACTTGCTCCTCCAACCAAGCCCATAACTCTTTTCCTAGCTGAGGATCAAGTGGTTCTGGTCTCATTTGCGCGGGACGTGCCCAAGGGATAAAGAACTGCCGAGGTAATCAGTAATTATTTCAAATAAGTGAAAGGAAAAGTTTTGAACATAGCAACAAGGTTATAGAGTGGAAATTACCTTGCCATTAAAATTCACCCCATCAGGATGGGTTGCGACATAAAGTGATGTCAGGGCACCAAAAGCAACAGGGTGAGCTATAATTTTCTAATGGGGAATTATTGGCCCATTCCACCGTACGCGGAACATGGGACGAACCGCAATAGCCTTTTGAATTGGACTTGTTACGTGACGATACAGGTCTGAATCGAGGCTTCCTGGATTCAGCGAGGTTGTAACAATTCCTTGATCCCCATAACGGCGGGCAAGTTCTTGGGCAACAACGATGTTACCGAACTTGCTCTGAAGGTACAGTGCTTGGTTTCCGAGCTTTTTTCGCGCGGGGCCTTCTTTGAATGTGTCAAAATTGAGACCACCACTCATCAACACTCCAGTTGACGCTACGGTGACGATGCGTGTTGGACCTGATTTCTTAGCAGTGGAAAGGAGGGTTGGAAGTAGGAGCTTTGTAAAATAGAAGTGGCCTGGAATAATGATATATAAAAGGAGTACGGAACCAGATGTTGTACAAGGGACCTTACCGAGGACATTGGTTCCAAATTGTAAGTCGTAACCTGTAGATAAGTATATCTAATGAGATTTTGCACACGATCGTATGTCAAAACACACGCACCATCCTTTGTGATTTGATCTAAGGGAGGCATCATAACACCTCTGAAACGATGTTAGCACGTTCCAACCGCAGTATTAGGTAGGTACTGACGCATTGTTAATTAGGACATGTAACTGGTTCCCAGTCCTAATATGTGTTACATCGTCAATATCGCATTTTTCAGGGGGAAACAGATGAAATCCTTACTCGATAAATCTTCTTGCGGCTTCTTTGACAGACTGGAGGTCAGATAGGTCGAGTTGTAGGAAATGTGCCTCTTTTCCAGTTATGGCCTTGAGATCTTTGATAGCTTCTTCAGCTTTAGTTTGACTTCGTGCAGCCACAAAAACGACTGCATTGTGCTGCAGGAGGGCCTTTTTTGAAAAGTGAGTTCGGATCCTTGGGCAAGAATCAGGAGCTACGTCGATGATGCATACCTTGACAGTCTCTTTGCCCACACCACTATTTCCACCGGTGACAATAAAGACTTTGCCAGCGAGTTCCGGAATGTCGTTTACACTGTAGGTCGGCTCTGGAGGGAATACTTCGCGATAGAATGACAGAGCGATTCCCATGGTTGAGAGGTACAAAAAAAGTCGGAGGGGCCAACAAAACCTAGACCAAGGGCCAACAAGGCGTTCAAGACCCGAACGATCGCGGTTTGCGCGCAACACATATCCAAAAATAATGGTTTGACCTTTACGTGCAGTGATAAGGTTCAGGTTAAACGTTCGTCGAGATTCTACATCAACAAGTGTTGACAATCCGGCATTGAGAGCCGGTTGACTGTAGCGAGGATCACATGCTCTGCTCCGGTCATATGACCGTTACCCCATTGGTTTTGAACATCTCACGTGGGTTGTCAAAAATATCGGCCTGTCCTATTGGGAATCGGATGTGCCAACATCTCGAAACTATACAACATAACTACGTCCTGTTTTATATGTCTTCTTCAAGAAAATAGCACTAAACTCAGTTGCTGGGATATTAGCGTCATTGCCTCATCAGATAAAAAGCATAGTTGAGGTTTGGTATGTGGTTGACTCGTATCTACATTTATCGCTTAAAATACTGTGTCTGATGACCCCGATTTCACGGTCCACATAAGCTGTGCTTCAGCACTATTTCTCGTTATTTTCCCAAATCCGACATTACCCCCCGAATCAACCCACCCATAATGCAGCAATACTCAATCTACACAAACACAATTCCCCACACTCAGTCTCAAATGGTTCGAACTCACAAGGAAATACTGGCTTCTGTATAGCTCAGCCGGCTTTTTTGGCATATCAATACACCGAGACTCACAAAACAGTGTCAAGCTTGACCATCGAAATATGAGTAGGGCTTGATGTAGTTCGCGTTCAGCGTATGCAGTCCCCGTGGCCTGATCTGGGTTCCTTCTTGGCCAGTATCCAATACATATTACACCGACATCACGTTTAAAATGATATATAGCTGCATCACACACAAAGTCTTCCACCATCGACCACAATCTATCCCAAGATCATCCGTCATGCATTGCAGTCCACGAAAGTTAGAGCCTAACTTACCGTCTGACCTGGGGGAAAGTTCAATGGAATTAACACAAAAAGATACACTTTAATTACCGGTGATAAACCGAGCGTCCTTGGAGGCTAAAAAGGAGACGAGACCGGCGATATCTTCTGGAGCCCCATTTTCCCCCATGGCTGATACGTTTTTTTGCTGACGGGTACTAATTATTAACAGATAATGCGAGACATCTGGAAGAAGGAGACGTACTTGTTCTAGGATCTCCTCACCATATGTTTTCAAAGCTGTTTGGTCAGTTCAAAAGAGCTAAAACGATTCAATCCAGAGTAAACAGACTCATTTCAGTGACAATGATGCCTACGTGACGAAGGTTAGCCGTATAGCCATACACAGGAATTTTGCAGCAAACATGCCAGGAGCGTAAGAGTTAACGGTAATCTTGTTCCTCCCCCATTCACGAGCTAATATAATCTCAGCGCCAATATTTTACTGTTTAATCAGTGAAACGCAACAATACCAGCAGTATGCGTCAGGGTGCGCATTCCCGCTTTGCTAGCAGCATAGGCACTGCCCATGGGAATACCTGAGAACCCTGCAAGAGAAGACCCTCCAATAATGCTACCCCCCCGGCCTTGTTCTATCATTTGTATAGCGGCATACTTGAAGCATAAAAAAGTTCCGCGAAGGTTCACATTTTGATGTTTGTCCCACTGCTGAGAGGTCGCTAAGAGAATAGAGCCAGGAATCCACAGGGGGAAACATAGCACATTGTGGTGAGGTACGTACTGTTAACAATAGGAGAAAGTTCACATATTCCAGCATTCGAAACCATCTGCGGCGCCAATATTAATTTTTCTCTCTTTCGAAGCGGAATAGGGACTTACCACATCGACTCCTCCAAGATTACTCACAACATCCTTAATCATCTTTTCCACAGAAACTTCATCAGAGACGTCCGCTGGAACAATACAAGCTTCACGACCAAGAGCTCGAATCTCAGCAGACAATGATTCTAACTTGTCTTGTTGGGAAATAATGTCGTTGACACCAACGTTAAACCCGTCCAAGGCCAGCCTTAAAGCAATTGCTCTACCTATACCTTGAGCAGCTCCAGTTACGATGGCGACTCCTTTTGTTGCTTGCGACATACTGCAAACCCTGGATACTGAAAATATGGGCAATTCACAGGTAGTTTTTCAATACAGGAACCCACCCTGCATAGTCATCGGTGCCTCCAATATACGTGCCTGATCACATTATCGGTGCCCAGATAAGGATCTACTTCCCACTAGGAAACTATTTTTGACTCGAACTGATGAGCATTGTGCATGGTTCAAGAAGTTGAGTAAGAGGTTCGACAGATTAATCATAATTTGAGTTCACTCAGACTAGCCGATAAGATCTCAAATTGCCGTCTTCTCTGTCCATCACGGCAATTCGGATCGTTGAAACCGCCAAGCAGCAGAAGGGAATAGACATCGCCGATAATTGTAAGATGTGCCTTGCAGCTCCATCAGGTCAAACTACCATCTCCAAATCGCATCTCTCCCACAAACAAAGCCAGAAGTTATTGTGATGTTAGACCATATATGTATGAATTCAGTCAACTCCGGCTTATCGCCATGCAATCTCTCATGTCTGTTCCACCGTACTTGCAGGACCGTTTGCCCCTGAAGGCCTTCGTAGTCATTTCATTGTTCCTTATCGTTCGCTTTCTTCGCCTTCACCAACGTGTTCAAGCAAAAATAAACAACATCCCCGGGCCCAAATCAAAATCCTGGACTGGTATATTACATACTGAGGGTCTACATTATCTTTATGCTCATCTTCCCTCACTTCCAGGAAACTTTACTTTACTCCACGACGCCGAGAAAGGATGGGAGTTCTTCGAACATATTCAGGCAAATTGTAGGCGTTTCATCAGATTCCCATGCTTTTGCAACTCTGATGAAATCACTTTGGAGATGGCAGCATGTGTAGAATCACAACACCCACAGGCGTAAGTGCCCGGTGCGAAATTACTGTAATCACTTAAGAGTCAAGCCAACACTTGAGCAGTGTAATGATATGTTGTACGTGACTGACCCATTGGCATTACTACATATTGTTCGAAAGGTGAGCTTGGGCCAAAGACAAGAATCAGCTTTCTAAAAAAATTTTCAGGATGAAAATCTGTTTGACGACCCTATGGAGATTCATATGTACGTGAAATGTTTTAAATAATAATAAAATTGACTTACGGGCAACCAGAATGCTGCAGATGGTCCTTGGTAATCGAGGGTTAGGTGCAACTCGAGGTCTGTTGCTTTAGGCCTTTTTTTCATGACCTAGGCTAATGATATCAAATGATGGAAAGGTGTGGAGCACCATAGGCAACGTAAAATCTTGAACCCAATGTTTAGTTCCTCCTCTCTACGGCATATGGTACCGATCTTCTATGACGTGACCCATAAGGTTAGTTGATTTAAATCGTCATCGTTCGGGGAGTTCATTTCTGTTCCAGTTCCTTGAATCCCTCCAGGCCTTATGTGCAGAAGGGAGTACCGAGGTCTCTATTCCACTTTCTTTTCATTAGGGTCCGTGTTTACAAACCCTACAAATAGATTGACATGAGTCATTGGGGAACAAGAGTGTCTCTCGAACTGGTCGGCCAAGGTGCAGTAGGGCATTCTTTTGATTCCCTTGAAGTGGAAGGAAAATCTAGCCTGTATGGCGAAGACATGAAACAAGGCTTGTGAGCGTTTCTGGTTCCCCCCTTCTACTGAGGCTAAGTGCTCTAGCGTTGCATTATCTACCTCAGCCTCAAGACTTGGTATGAAATATCTCCTTCCTCTGGTTTCTAGTTTACGGACCCCTGGTTTCAACAAATCTCTCTTGAATGTTATTCCTTCGCCGACTGTGGGAATAATTAGAAAATTTATATGGGATTTAGATGTAACGTCAAGGGAGCTTTTCACTATGAAAAAGGAAAAGATAATTCAAGGAGAAACAGCCCTTTCTGGCCAAGTCGGGAAAGGCAAGGACTTGATGACCGGCCTCAGTATGCATGACCGCTTCCGAATATTATATCTAATTTTTTATTCTACCTGTAGTACGTGATTATGTGCTCACTGACCAGGAATGTCGCATCGATGAGGAAGAGGCGACGTCGCATGTGAGTGAAGATGCCTGGTTTGCTTTTTTAAACTTCCAAATTGTCTTATCACAGTTCCGGTTAGAATATTTAACGCATCGTAATTGTAACTGGGATGATCAACTACCCTCTTTCACAGGACCCTTTTGTTTGCAGCCACAGACACATCATCTTCAGCTATCTTGAGAACACTTCTCGTTCTTTCTGAACACCCCGATATACAGGAACGTGTACGACAAGAAATTTGTGCCGCGAAATTGGAGTCTGATGGAGATCTTTTGTATGATAAACTACTAGCATTGCCACTCTTGGATGCGGTATACCGCGAGACTCTGCGATTGTCAGTATCATGCCGCGTATCTTTCGGTTTTCTAAATCTCTTAGTTCTGCAGATATCCTCCAGCATGTTATATTGATCGGGTGTGGGTCACGTTTTGTTTCTTGTTTTTTAGTAGGATTGACTAATTATCACTTACCTAGTGCGCTGGAAGACACCATCCTGCCATTAGCATTCCCTATCGTTGGAAGAGATGGAAAACGCTTGAATGAAATATTCGTGCCGAAGAAGACTGTCTTAACTTTGTCAATTGTTGGGGTGAATAGAAGTTCCGCTATCTGGGGCCGTGATGCGTCGGAATGGAAGCCCGAAAGATGGTTGGGTGAACTGCCAGCGAGTGTTAAGGATTCCCGTATGCCTGGAATTTATTCCCACATGTATGAATATTTTCTGCCACCGAGAGCCGCTCTGATATTTGTCTTCAAACAGGATGACATTTATGGATGGGAAACGACACTGCTTGCGAGTTTCAGTTTATCTTTTCTGTTGTCCCATCCTAATCTACGCTTATGATAAACAGAGGGTATCGATACGTGCAAATGGAGCTGAGTAAGTCAATCATTGCCAATCACCAAAATCGTCCGTCACAAGTATTTTCGGCATGCAGAAATTGTGATCAGCGAACTCCTTTGCGCCCTTCGGTTTTCTCCATCTCTAAACCACGGCAAGATCTCTTGGCCTATGGGACTGACACTCTCACCTTTTGTCGACGGCAAGATGTCCATGCCTTTACAGGTTTCTCGGGTATGACTTAAGATTGTAGTAAGATATAAATTTTTAGGATAGATTAACCCTCCTTAAATTCCAAGGCAGACCTTATCCTATTACATAGACCTTAACGTATAAAAACAGAGGCGTGACCAGGACATGAAAGAAAAATGATAAACGGCCCAACGAGTAACAAATAAAGATTCAATAATCTAAAAGTCTAACCCAAGATTGACGCGGTGACCTGCCAAGAGTTCGGTAAGCATGACCACTACTATGAGCCTCTCCACATGTATTTTGTTTACTTCGAAGACAGGGGTAAGACTGGAAGTATCATTCATTAATCTATTTGATATCAAGTTATCTCCTATTGGGCCCCTGACCAAACATTTATGACTCTATCTTCATTGAATTCGTGATAGAAATATTAATAAGGTCCCTCTTGGTCGGTACCTTCGACTTTAGATCGGAACTGTGGCCCATATAGCCCATTGAACACACCCAATATGTGACGTTGATCATTCTACTAACACCATTTGTCGGAAATCACTCAAGGTTCGAGTGATATTGACATTTCTCCCTGGACCTGGTTATATGAATAAGGCAAAAGAAGCGGGGTCACACATACATAACTCGAAAAAAAATTCCCTCCTCTTATCATAGTGACGATAAATAGGGTATATTGGCAATCCTCAGAAACTATAGTCGGGTCAGTGGACCGACCATCCTTCAGCCCCGACAAGATGGAAGCTGATCTGGAAGGCTTACCTCATGAATTGCTCCCTGGCCAAATTTAAAATTTGTGACAGGCAGAGGGCCGGCCCAGTGACACAAAGTAACTTGTACGTTACTTCATGCGTCCTTGATATATATAAACGGGTGAAGGATGGAAGTTGAAACCGTCAATTATGTTTACGCGAAAGTTGGGAGGGGGGTAGCCATGCGGCTGCTCTTTACAAACTGCCAGCGTGCACGCTACACCTGATCTATGTCATATAGATATTGTGATCGCATCTGGAAAAGCCAAACGGAAAGTACGGGGCGATTAAGTCGTCGGGCCTGTGATGGTAGGGTGGTTTTTGCTTACTTTCATCTGATATCCTGGCTTCACGGGGCGTGAAAGAATATTCACCCTTCCGATAAAATAAAAGAGTTGATCCCAAGAGAAGTTTGACCTATACAATATGAGCGTTTTAGGCTTGAAAGCTGTTTTCACTCCACTCACTCATGAGCTGGATATCTTTCTAGGATTTTCCTGGCGGGACTGGTCCACCACTATCATTCCTGGCTCTATCTTTTCCATCGGGGCCATGAGAAATGCCGGTTTGCCTCTTCCATCCATGATATCCAACTATTTGTTGCTTATCTCGTGGCTCACCCCCTACATATATTTTTTCAATCTGTCAAACCAAATAATAGGTGTCGATGAAGACCGCATCAACAAACCCGACAGGCCCATCCCATCTGGGAAGGTTACACTGGAGGGTGCCAAGTCACGATGGATTGCTGCTCTATCGACATTTCTTGCGATTGCAATGTTTGAGCGCACACTATTACCAGAGACGATTTGCTGGGTGTTCACGGTGGCATTCCTATGCCTGACATCCGCGGGAAATCACTGGTTTGGCAAGAACTGTGTCGCAATGACCACAGGGACATGGTCACTTCTCAGTGCGTCTTGGAAAGCCATCACACTGTCGACGCCGGAGAGTGAACGCTATGTCTTTGCTGTGTCAATATGGGCAGGACTTTTGACACATATCCAGGACCTACGAGATGTAAGAGGGGATGCGGCGGTGGGGCGGAAGACGATGCCACTCGTTTTCGGGGACGGGGTGAGCAGATGGATTATCACATTCCTCCTGATGCCAGTTTCTTTCTGGGTACTATGGAAAGGCGGCATAGTTCCCATTTCACCCACTACCCTGACAGCTGTCCATGTGTTTCTTGGTTATCGCATCATGCAGGCTGGGGGCCCTCGTTATGATCACAAGACTTATATGGTAGGTCGTGCCCTGTATGTCCACTTTTGTTTAACTCAGAATCGCATGGTTATAGATTTACACTTACATCTTTTGCTTGATCCTCGCGCTCACTGCGGGGAAGGGTTTAGAAATGAGTGTAACTGAAAAACTGCGGGAGATTGCAGTGAGGACAGTGAATTTGACTAGTGCTTCCGCCTAAACCAAACAATATTGGGACAAAGTTGGTAGTGCACACATGAAACTGTGGGGATGGTGGGGAGCTAAAGATTTCAAAAAGCCTGGTTACGTGAGCTCCGAATATCAGAGAAGCCCGAGAGGGAGGGTTGAACCGGGGAAATTCAGTAACAATGTCGTGTACAAGAAAATAAAAATGGGAGTAAAAAAGATGAGGCACGTAGAGACATCTGCCTTGAGTCGTGTTCTCATATCCTATGCGCACTGAAGATCCTAAATCAGGGAGAACATTCGAAGCACGAGCCATAAAATGGGTCACATTTCATCGATTATTCATCACTAGAATCGCCTAATAGTATGTAGTCCCTTCTTATGAGCGCTCTTGCGTGGGGGCGTTGCGAGGGATATGGAAGTCCAGTAGCGGTTGTGAGAGTCAGCCGGTAGATGTATGCAGGGAAGTCGTTTCTAGTCTAGATGACACGAGAAGTGGTATCGGCATTTGAAAAACGGAACATACGTGCTTTGCACATCGTGATAAAGCGCTTTGTGGTGATTTTGCCAGAGTAGAAGAGAGGGAGCAAAAAATGAGGACATGAACCAGGAGGAGCGTCACTAGAGGAGAAAAATAGTGCAGCCCATATATCATACTAAGTGTTAGGGAATGCGATTAGTCAGGCCTTCAGGTCTAGATAGAACTGCAGATAGGAAAGGCGTCTAAGGGGTGTGTGCTAATTGGTACAGTGGGTTGCGGGATGAAATGAATGAACATGCTGGCGACCTCGCGCCTTCCTGTTAAAATTGCCTCTACCGAGCTGGAGAGCCCACCAGAAGAGATAAAGATGACCTGGGGATAGTGGACTGAGGAGGGATGGGGGTCGGTTGAGTTGTTTTGAGTGGTTGTACTATATATCTCCTTCATTCAATCATCTCCAATCTTCGTCTTGCAATGCAGCACTGCCAACCTAGGACACAGACACCATCGATTCGAATTGTCGTTGCTAACCCTGAGTAGATTCTTAGACATGTAGGGGATGCATGTGTAAGGCAAGATCTAGAAGTAAAGAGTACTCGTCGGTGACTCAGTGAGGGCCCAAGCACGAAAAGTATCAACAGGCAAGTGCTGGTCGTTGTTGATGGCGTCCGTCAAGCATCTTAGCCGACGAAATCAACAACGAAAACAAACATCCTTATCGATGACTTGGTGATCACTGGTGACTACGACAGGTGCAATAGCTCACAAACGCCTGGCTTCTCCCAGTTGTCTCCAAAACTCAGTACTCGCTCGTGATCAGCAAAAAAAAAAAATCTTCAAATGGCTTGTCGCTAGGGAAAGTGGGGCATTATGGAGTATGAGCAGACTCAGCAGGTTACTTATATCCTTTCCAGTCTGGTTCTGAAGTTTGCTAAATGAGTATATTTAGCCAGAGCCTTTCGATTGACCCTTTCGGCCTTCCCTAGTGCTGGTAATACTATCAGGTAGACCCAGCAGCCTTCGAGGTTCCGTCACCTCTCATCTTCATGGGATTGATGATTTTGAGCTTTGAAGTGGACCATTTACAGTCGTTCCGAGTTGAATTCTCCCTCGATTCTCGGTAAGAGGATACGTCCACAATGGATATCGAATCGCATGCTCTACTCGACGTTCTTCGATCAGCCATTTGCAGCTCAAGAGTAGAGACCGATTAAGGGCGATTCTGGGTCGTGTTGCTAGTTCCAAATATCCTACGGTCTCAGGCCCCGTGAAATACAGAAACCTACTCACCGGAACACAGAAATATGTCAGTATACCTTAGAACGATGTTTGAACGATTCAGACTAAAACTCGATATTTTTACAGGGCGGGGCTCGAACTCTGGACGAGTACGAGATGAGAGAGTATGATACCAGATTAATATGATCCTATCCCTCATCTCATTCACTCCCGACCCGTTCGATGTATCTACGAGAAAGGTATCAGATCAAGAAAATGAGTGTACAGTAGCGAAGATAAGCTTACTCTGTATTTAGGAAACGGTGATGGTGGCCGATCCGCTGCTCTGGTATCCCTCAGTTGCGACGATCTGGTAGTTGTGGCTGGATCCCAAGTTCATTCCGAATGAAGACCAAGCCCTGAAGTGGCATCCAGTGTCAACGGTTCCGCTGATGGAGCCTCCGGGCTGCTTCTTGGGGTTGCGGACGGACCAGAACTGCTGGAAGGTCTGCGTACCGTCGATAGAAGGTGCGTTGTAGCGCCAGGTCGAAAGAACATCGTACGACGCTCCGTTGCAAGAGACAGTCCCCTTTCTCTGTGCAGCAGAGGAAGGGTTGTAGGAGCCGTACGACTCAACGACGTAGTACTCGATGAGCGCGTTGCGGGTCCAGCCGTAGACGGCGAGGTAGCTGTTGCCGTTGGGCTGGTAGGTGCCACTGTAGTTGATGACCCTATTGGAAACGGTCAAAGAGTCATTCTTTCGGAGCCTTAACAGATTTCTTACCTGCCGTTGTATCCTGGGTTCCATCCCTTTCCACCAACAAGGTTACCGTTGTTGCCGGACCATTGCAGGGAGTATTGACCACCGTTCAAGTTGGTGTAGGTGGCCTGGGCTGCATTGTCGGTCCACCAGGAGTAGAAGTAACCGCTGTGGGTACCCTGGGAGCTGGGAGTTCCACCACGAGCCTGGAGAAGCTCAGCGGCTCCAGTGGAGTTCGTGGGGACAGCGAGGGACCCGATAGCAGCTGTGAGTGTAACGAGGAGAGCGGAGAAAGAGACCATTTTGATAAATTTCGACGATGCGGAATTGTTGCTCCAACCAGTGAAAAATTCTTCGTTTTTATACCTGTAAGAGCAAAAATTTCGGCACTCACAACGACTCATAAGCCCTTATTATTGCCATAGATCATCCTGTGTTTAGCCATATACTTTTATCCGTCTGGATCGCGAAGGTCATCAGGTGTAAGTGACATAGGAATGCAAACGTCCATCGAATTTCGCCGAGGACCCTCGAATCGTTTATACAAGTTTGTAGGTATCAAGACAATGATGTCGGAGTGTTTAACTGGCACATCCCAATTTGCAATGGGGCTTCGCTATGTAGGATGTGGCCATATTTCATCCTTTGAAAGTAAAATAAATGGGACCATCGCGCCCTTGAACCAGTATACAGTGTTTTATGAAGAGTACGGGCACGAGTGCGAGAAATGAGCGAGGTTTCCATTCCCTCGAATTCAACACGCATGCACTCCGGACTAAAATCACTGACATACGGGGGCCCGAAGTGTTTGCCAAGAGCGTGTCCCGAGTGACGCGAAGACAATCGCAATGATCACCTGACCGCATTGATTAGATATACACCTACACGAACAGAGGTCGAGGATGTGGATATAGTACTTTCGCATGTCTAAAAAAGCGTAACAGCTATAGTCCATAGCGGGCCGTTGGCTTGCTTTGGGGACGGATGTCACTAGTCGGCGAGCTATCATCAAGGAGTCGACGAGGACCATATCGCTGATGGAGGAGGTCTTCTCAAATGCCAAGTAGTATTGACTTGACGTGCATCATGGCCATGTGGTGCAAATGACGGAACAGTAACGAGGTGGTGCAAATACAATGGATCTTTTGCATGCCATGAGTGATAGTGACTAGCTTTGATTGAAAGGAAGCGTGTTGTCGTCTTGTTGTATTGTCGATGTGAGTAGAGTTCGGACTGGATCCGTAAGAATCATGTGGGAGGTATGCCAAGGGGATATCACTATAACTAATTTCCCTCCACATATAATTCACTGATCAAGCCTCAGGGTAATAGCCGGGAACAACGAAAGATTATGGATGTTGACATTTGGCTGCCGAGGTAGGGTTGAAGAGATGCCAGGGACAGAAGAAGACAATCGATGAGCAGCCCTATGGTTTTGCGTCCTAGTGTGGTTCTAGGCTTGGGCTGTGCTGTCCGGTGCCCTCTGCGAGCTGACATATCTATTTATCGCACAGCCCGATCGTTTTCCTGCCCGTAACCCTTTGTGGTACCTTTGCGGACCCAAGTGTCGGCTCGTAGGGTAAATTCCTGGATCCGTCCTTGAGGGCCCGTAAAGGTGAGGGCTCTTAAAAACCGACTCGGAGTCTGGGACTTAAAGATAGAGATGGCTTCGAACAATACCTGTCATGATAGGGAATAATTCGGCATCAGGAGGTGGGGAGCTGGGATTCCCGAGAACATACATATAAAATAGATCTAAGAGAAGAGTTGGTGCTTAACTGGATGTGACAGTGAGGGAAAGGTATATTTAATGTGAGCCTGTTGGAATGTTCCGACCCAGAGGGTGCTTCCAAGCCCTCGAATACCCCGGCAGGCGAGTTCTACTGCCTCCCGCGAGTCCGCAACACCATGATTTCGCTCGTAGCATCAGAGATAAAAGGTAAGTACGGGACTATAGGGGGACCCCCCTAGGACCCGGAGTTTCTTGTATTTATTCATCTCGTGTTATTCGGAGACTAAGCTGTGACTTTGTTAGGTTTTCAAAAGGGCCAGAATAAACAATACGTTTAAAAACACAGATGACGTATTAAGCTAAACTATGAAATAGGTCAGTGGTAATTCATTACGAAATCATCTAGATTTGGACTCACAACCACCACCACCACCACCGCCACAACCACCACCACCACCTCCTCCACCGCCTCCACAATTACTCCCGCCTCCACTTCCAGCATGGCTACCTCCATAAGTATCTATCCCGCTCCCAGCGAAACTGGAGTAGTAATTGTTACTACCTAAATGAGAATTAGATACTGAGCTCTGAAGCATTAAATGATATAGCTCACTAGCTCCCGAACCACCGGGCGTACTATTCGCCGAAACCGCTGCCCCCTGAAACAACTCAATAGTTTACAAAATTTAGAGTGATAACTACAGAACTGACCACAGCACGCCGCCCAACAAGTGTGGGCTTGATATCACTCCCCCCTCTTGCCACGCATCCTGTCACTACGGGACCCTGCTGGGCGTACATCCATACAGGGACTAAGAAAGCTTGGTTGTGTCCCCTGGATCTTTCGGCCAGGTAGACATCAAGTTTACCTCTTCTTCGAAGCTTCTCGTGGTGTTTGAGTCGTTTGTCGAATTTCCTATTAGCGACTCCTGTCGGACCTCCACCAACTGGATAGACAGCATTGTGGTCACTTCCGTGGGTAGCATCGAGAATGTCCTCTCGCTCAATGGGGATTAGGTGAGCTGGGGTTTCAGTATGGTTCCCTAGAAAATGGGAAAGTTTATCTTTCAAGGTCTCTCCCGGTAATATGCAGCCACAGTATCCATATTGTATCCCATATATGTTCTATTAAACTTATGAGTCACTGGCTTAAACAGGTAAAGATAACAACAACTACCTTCCATGCTCGGCAAGTATCATCAAATGATGACACCAAGGAATTCGGATCTACCTTATCCTCGCTGGAACAGATGTCAATACTTCTTAAGCATGAATGTGTGGCTGAAGAACTAACTGATCTACGAAGCGCCCTACGTATTCCATACAGTCTCTGTTATACTTCGAAGCTAATAATTGATGGGTATGCCAAACCAGATCTATGTCGAGTGTCGGAACGAAAAATGCTGTTGGAGACAAAGCCATCAGGTTGAGAAACCTGGGGGGTCATGAGAAGTAGAATTTAGCAAACGGATTGAAAACAAACGCATGGTATCGAGCAACGGCATGTTGGAGAGCGATCGTGCTTTCTTCCTTTTCAGAGAACTGCGCCCACCAAATGTCATTTATTTTCTTCACAAATAATCCTTGGCGGGTAACCTATATTTGCTAATGTCAACATTGAGTTTAAGGAGAGGGGTCGATAGGACATACAGCTCCAGTTAATTCAACAGAAAACATGCGGTCATCCACATATGCACTCGACACTCTGGATATTCTATACGAGCCATCAGACTATATACATGTGGAATCGGGAAAATAAAACTTACAGTCTATTGTCATCCGGCGGGAATGTGTCCCACTTCACCTTTTGTAAAAAATACATGGACTCCTTCAAAATGGAGACTATCCATTGTTCCTCAGTACTACCCTGGGGTCGGGCGAAACCTAAAATTGACAAGATTCTGTCCTTTATCCCCTTCACATGATCAGTATCAAGTTCGGAATCAGACGAGTGAAGAGTGCCCCTGTAAGGAAGCTTGTAAATTTCTAGGGAACGTTGTAGAAGGCATGATTCAGCTTACGCCAAGTACGTCCTCATTGTCCCATCATCACGAACAAGGTCTTCGGCAAGTTTTCGTGCAGCGAGGACGGCGCGAGAGATTATGGCTTGGTTCACGCAGCTCGGTTGAGGACACCGTATGACGAAATTATCCTGGAGGTAACCTTGCCCATCATTTGTCATCAGTGCTAGATAATCTATGAGTGGGACATTTGAAGATCAAACGAGGCCCACGCACGAGCCTGTATGGAATCTCTGCATATCGGACATAATACAATTTTATATTCCTGTGCTATTGCATCCTCCAAAGGATCGAAGACTCGTCCGGTCTTCAGCGTCCAGGCCTCCACTCGGGTGGTCGAGGCTTTAGAAGCAAGAATGTCGATTAATTCAGGCTAGGACAAGGTTTAGTGTTTCCAAGTCCAATGTCATGGTTGAAATTTCACTGACAAGTAATTCGGAGAACTTTTTTCCGGCTTCCTGTAAAACACCCAAAGACGGAAGGCGTTGTAGATCCTCTGTATACCATCTACCAAGGATTTGGACTACTTCGAGTGACAAAAATAATGGAAACATACCCTGGATTAAGCATGTAAGTATGCCAAACCTAAAAATAGCTTGTAAACAAGGTAGTCAATGGCCCAACTACCACACTCACCATCATTACGTCGAGTGGAGGGAGCATATCCTCAACTAGCTTCTCACATATATCATCTAAACTGATGGCTAGACACCAAGCTGTAAACCTGGGCTCCACAAGGTAGTAAGTGCCGAACTTCCCACCCACATAATAATAATTCACCTTTCCACGGCCAACCCAGAAAACCATGCCCATCTCTTTCCAATGCCTTTTGGTATTCTGGATAGTATCGCTCCAGGACGCTCGTGAAGTTTGTCCACCTGCTCCCTCAACTGCGCAAAAGCCCGTAATAAAGCCAGGTGCCCTCGGAGTTGCTTAGTGCTCACAAGGGAACCGCCAGTGTGTTTGGAACCAATTTGGAAGGTGGAAGGGAATTCATATCCGAGAGAAACTTTTTCGTGCACTTTGTATGGATATTTCATGGTTGCGTGCCTGCGGGAGCAGAAGCGTTGAGCGGTTATTTCCTGTACTTTTTATATGAGATTCGGCATCTGATTTCGAATGTTGATATGAATCCGCAGGGTACCATCGCCCAGGATGGCTGTGATAATACCAGAAGTATCCGAAAAGAGAAATTTTAGTTTTTGTGGGGCGCAGGGACGTCAATCTATCGAAATACTTAGTGTGTACTAGCTTCCTTTGGCTCCTTTCACGACCGGGCTGTGCTATGATGTAGATTTGATTTCCATAGTGGGTTAGCGGACAGATAACAAAATCAAATCGTGATCTAGAATTGGGATAAGGAAAAGAATTGGGTCCGTGTTCCGGACGTGATACATGGATCTTGAAGGATACCGAGTCATTTGACATAACGACCAAAATCTAGGGAGGGCATAGCGCGGGTTTAAAGGCGGTCCGTGCTTTCAAAGGCGAGTAAAGACGAGTGGAGATTTACGTCTGCTATCGAGTATACGTGTCATACACTTAGTTCGGCATATGTTTAGTGCCACCTGTGTTTCGATCAACTTTCCGTGCGTTGTAGCTGGCCATGTAGAAGGTTGGTCAGGATATCTTTACGACATAGGCGGAGGTATAGACTCGACCGTCGTGTTTTGTTCATCGACCCTGTCTAGTAGCATGGGTTGGTTGCCGATGGAGTGTACCCAATTGCACAACGACAGTGACTTGATGGTTGGGACAGACTAGACAAGTCGCTAAGAAAGTATTGTCTTGGTGTATTGTTTTCATATAAGGACGAATGAATTGCTATTTCGCTTTGGGCTCATATGACGGAAATGTGCAGAGGTGGGATAGATGAGGCGCAAAAACCGCATTTGGAATGGTTGATGTAAAGTGGTAAGGTCATTCATGTTATATCGGCGTTTAACTTTCCGATATCCACTGTTGCGTTCCCTTGCCACAAACCACGATGCGAACGACATGGATCCACCGACATTCTGGAAACTATGTTCATAATTGCTATAGGATCGGAAAGGACTACAACTTGGAACTCACCCCTGGCCCGCCCGAATCCTGCTCCTGGATCACCTCTTCCACACTTGCATAAATCGCCTCTCGTTGACTAATCCCTATGACTCCAAGTTGGCCAACGCCTCGCCCATAATTTTCACCGGCCCATACTCATTGATCCTGCACTCTGATTATGAAGACATGTTTAGACGGGTGAAGTATGGGGACTACTTACACCGTAAAATGTGTGGTAAGCCAGACACAACCGAGCTTAAATGCAAAAAAAAAAAATGTCAGAGGTGTCCTGAACTGAATTTTGAAATGGGCCAGCGAATACGTACCAGAGTCGTCGTTGACTTTCGTAGCGTTACAATATGCTGATGGATACCCCGTGCCAGCGCGTGGGAAGTGGCTTGACAACGCCATCAACAGCGAGCGGGATTTGCCATAACCTCTTTTCATCGTCCCCAAACAAACTTCAAGAATAAATTTCTTCAACGTCCCACTGTAATATTCTGGCCCCCATTCCTGTACCACAAAAATATTGGGTATTGCTGGTTTCAGTTTGCGAGCTAGATGGGCATTGGGATGGAAACAAAACAATCACGGTTTGTCTTGAACTTTGATATACTATAATCGACTTATGCTCTTGTCCCAATTATCAGATTAACATATGTTTTTGACTCACAAGCACCATTTTACGACTTCTAGGCTGAAGCAACACCAACCACATCCACATTCTAAAACCATAGCCGCCGCGCAACCAAATTGTCGGCATCCTTCTATGACAAAATACCGATCTCTCAATGCCCAATCATACATTTTTTTTATCTACGTTTCATGGTGGAACCAATATAATAAAAATACAATAAAAAAGAAGAAAAGAAATCTTCAACAGGCAATTAAATTATTCGATTCTTACAATCTCGGTAAGTATTTCTATCTCCTATCAAACTATGTATCTGGGCCAAGGGGTACATCGTTCAGACTCTATTACACAGAGGGTAAAAGGAACCTGATTGAAGTCCGAGAAATTAGCGTGGACTTCTCGCGCGTAGGAGGATGGTACATCTCATTCCTGATTAAAAGTGTATAGTCTTTTACTAACCTTGCAGTAAACGATAACAGTGCCGTCAGACCTAGACGTGCAGCGTGGACTAGTCACCTTCCCCGATACTAAAGGAAAGGAGATCAGATTTCGTACTCGTGATGAGAAACAATCCTACGTATCCCCTCGGACTGCTGTTTATTTTTGACCTCGTTCCAGATATTTTGAACGTAATGCAAGTACCGTAAGTACCAAATTGGAATTTTCCGAACACAACAGATCTGCACTTAACACGGTGATTACTACAGATTATACTCCCCTATACAAAACTCATGAAAGCACAAACCAAGTCTGCCGAGCATGTCTGAGCCACAACTTCAAGATCCTTCTAGTCAACGTTAAGCGGAGCGACCCCTATGAATATCTCATCCCGAATTTGGAACATGACCCACGCAAGCGATTTCAGCGGATCTATCTTCGAGATATCTTCTATTGGAGGCAGGAGCTAACAGAGGGGTAAATCGGCGACAAAATCCTAGAAAATACCGACGTCATACCTCAAAAGCAGATTCACTAATAGCCAGCCAAGCCTTTTTGGTATACCAATTTCGATGCAATCGTATATTATTGTTATAACAAGTAGGTGAGTAAGTACAGCGGGCAAGTATTGAACAAAAGCTTCATTCTAAACGATAGAAATAAATATTCCTTGGGTGACCAACCTGGGCCCTATGATGATTGCCCAGGAAGGATTTTTACATCACGGAAAATTTTGCGACCTTCCCAGCGGCAACCTGCAGCATCTCAGTAATGCCCAGGTTTGAACCCTTCGCCGCAGTAAGCGCAAGGACCAAGCAGAAAATGTAAGTGAAGATCTGCGGGCGCCGTTTGAGTGTACAGCCGAGACCATGAGGACTGTAACTTACCATATATGTTTTATGGTCGTAGCGAGGACCTCCGGCATGCATAAGACGATAACCCAAGAATATATGGACAGCCACCAGGGTAATGGGTGCGATGGACACTATCCCACCCATCCACAATATCCAGAAAGCGGCCGGCATAAAGAAAAATGTGATGATCCATCTGCTCGCGTCATCACCCACGACGAGCGGCAACGTTTTCCGTCCAACAACCGCATCTCCCAACATATCTCGCAGGTCCTGAAGGGGCATCATGAGGCCAACCCATACCGACACGGTGATAACGTAACGCTCGCTCTCTGAAGTCGCGGGCGCAATTACCTTCCATGACGCACTGAGAAGTGCCCAAGTCCCCGTAGTCATTGCGATACAATTTTTTCCAAACCAATGGTTCCCAGCGGATGTTAGGCATAAAAATGCCGTTGTTGCTATCCAGCAAACGATCTCTGGAAGTAGCATGGGCTTGAACACTCCAACTGCCAAGAACATCAACAAGGCACTAGCCCATCGTCGCTTGGCACCTTCAAGTGTGACCTTTCCAGAAGGAATAGGCCTATCAGGCTTATTGATGCGGTCTTCATCAACACCTACTATTTGATTGGACGTGGTGAAGAAGTATATGAAGAGGGTAAGCCAAGAGACGAGCAGTGAATATTTGTACACGATTGTTGGGTGTGGATCTCTGGAGCTTCTCATCGCACCGATTGAGAAAAGAGAACCTGGAATAATGGTAGTGGACCAGTCTCGCCACGAGAATGCGAGAAATACATCCAGCTCGTGGGTAATGGAGGTGAATATGGATTGTTTGTTCATGGGTACTCCGACAGTTTAGTATCTGGGATAATGGGAGGTGGTACTCTGAGTGGGGAATATAACTTGCAAAATAGTAGGGAAAACCCAAACTACCCATACGCTTATATACTGGAGTTCACAATAAGCATCAAGCCCCCTGTACGCAAATCGGAGGGGATGGAAGGACGCGTCAAATGGTAGAAATTTGTTAAGTTTGGTATGTCACTATAATTGTGGCTCGAAGTTGTGTGTACGGAGATGTTGGATGCCGGATAGCCAGGTCCGATAGGATAGGAGCCACTACGCCGTACGCCGTTAGGGTCGTATACATTACCTACTTTTGATGTAAGGCTATGTACGCCAGAGGAAAAAGTGTACCAATTCTTCGGCAAAGCAGGGAAGTAAATTTTTTCACTAAGTGAAACAATCGGGTATGCATGCGGTACAGCAATTCCCAACAATGCCGCTCACGCCGCGCCTATACATGAGAGAGAGAAAAAGATGCTGAAAAGATGCACATACAAAACTAAATCTTACCCTTCCTTTGATTCCAATCATTCTGTCAAAGCTACGAGGTGAGACCCTGCGACGATGTGTACGTTTTGAATAGACACAGCCATAAGTTCCTTCATTTTTCCCGAGGATTAACGTTTATCACAAAAAAAATCTGAATTGATGGAGTGAATGCCTAAAGCACGAGGACGAGTCTCGTAATTCATGAAAGTCGAGATGATCCACCGGAAGCGATTAGCTGATAAGTAATTAGCAGGGCTGCGATGAGGTTGACCGATCATGATTCCCGAAGCTTTTAGGAGTGCACGGTCACCTGTTCCTGAGTCTATTCTTAGTATACGAAACGGATATGTGAGGTTGGAATAAATCAGATCCATCCTTTTAAATTCAGGCTTCAGTAGATATCATGAGCAAATGTGTTTGGACGAGGTCGGATTCGGGCCACCTGGAAGACCACCTCCCGACTCTGACAAAGTCAGGTATGGAGCATAGCACATGCATATCGGAAGATACCGCTCAGAGCCATGTTGATATACCCGGGGGTTGAGTATACAACTGGAGAAATGCTGGCGGCCGAGGGGGGGGGGCATAGTAGAGATTGTTGCGTAATTTCGGTGTCAAGAAAAAAAAACCACCCCATGACATGATGCATAGGGATTTATCCACCCCCCACAGGAAGCCTAAGTTGGGGCGCAATGGTTTTAATCAGAGGTTGATAGTTATTCCAAGGTGAGTCTATGTACATGATAAGCATCAGGTCGCATGTACTAATATATGTCGAGACAGGCTGAATCCTAAATTATGTCTATTCATGTCCACGGGGTGACTGAGTGCTTGCGGATCTATTTCCTTCAAACATCAAGTCCAAAGTTCCAACTATCAAATAGTCAAATCCTTGAATATAAATTTGATCAACTCGAAAGCACAGTAACTTGGAGGACAGCACTAATTAATTTCAATACTAGATTTAGAGAGATTTTTATTATATGATTCCAGGTCGGGTTGGTATCTAGCCCTTACGTTACAAGTGCCAACGTTGCATTCTACTCAGTGAGCCAACGTGGTAGCCAGATTTCGTTATTCCCAAGTTTAGAACGTTTTCCCGCTTGTGAGCGCTACGACCAGGCAAAAGATGTAGATGTAAATCTAAGATGGTACAAATTTTGGTTATCTGCGCAAATTTAAGAGTCCTGAGACACACCATATAATTTTTGTAGTCATAGCAGGGACCTCCAGCACACATAATGCGATGTCTCAAAAATATGTGAACAACCGCCAGGGTAATGGGCGCGATGGATAATCCGATACTAAAAAGAGAGGCAAGTTGTCAGATTAAAGAAATGCGGACACATACTGTATCAACGTGATGATACCTTATGCTCAATGCTAGCCCTATTACATTTACGGTATACTGACTTTCTCCAACCTCGTCCATCCGACAGCTGTGCCTCGCATCCACGCTAGGGGTATGTCCTTTTACTGATATGATTCAGTTTATCCAATGCTGATTGTAGAGATGGTGACCTCCGCCCTAAGCATTAATTTGGGAATCAATGGAGGATATTATTCGCAATTACTGGTAATTAGTTTTCTGACTATTGATTTGAAAAAGTGATTGATGATCGATGGTCACATAACTGCGCTATTGCTCGGATGCGTTGAATCCTGAGCGGCATGACGAAATCTTGTGAATGTATTTTCGGTTCATAATGATCGGGGATAAACCAAACATGATCATTTATGACGATGCTTACTGCAACCCGATGGTTCCACTGGCAGGCACTACGAGAGGGGACCCCCTGTGGCATCAAGACGTTGTGTCATGCTACCTCTATAGCCGTCAGCTCCGTTTATGTTGGAGGCTATGACGACTTTTCGGTGCTATGTGGGTCCGTCGTGACCTACTTTTGGAGCGTCCTTGTCCTCCACGGATATCAACTTAGGCAGGAGGAATGTAGAGTGGATGCAACGAGGTGGGGTATGGACGCGAGGGAAGAGAAGTTCGGGCCATAGGGGATACCCCTAAGTTTGCAAGGTTGAGTGGGGTGAGGCTGGTCAGTAACAGAACAGTAAGAGGGAAAGTCCAAAGTTTGTGCTATTGTTGATAATAATACAAGGAATACCTTCACAGAGAACTGTCAAGTCCAAATGAGGAACCGTGTAGTGGAGAGATTGCCCCTCTGTTCGAGGCCCGTCTTCCTTCAAAAAAGTTCCCTTGTGTGGAGTTCAAGATATGGCTGAAACATATATGCATCTTAACAAGATTTTTTCGCACTGTTTGCTCGAGGTCTTCGTATTAGCGACGTTATATAATTGGTTGGAGTAGTTAGGTTTGACATTTTCGATTAGATGATGTTAGAAAGAGGATAAGTATTGTGGTGTCACATAGTTGAAGGTGTGGGGAAGCGTGAGAAATCGCGTGATGACTGTTTCCAATGCCATCGACAGGGCAATAGCCCATCGCCACTTGGCACCTTCGAGTGTGTTTTTTCCAGAGGGAATGGGCCCGTCAGGCTTGTTAATGCGGCCTTCCTCAATACCTGTTATGTGGGTGGGCCGCGAGACGGGCAGTGAGTAATTAGATATGGTGGATTCCGAAGGCAGGCCAGCACTTCTTAGAGCGCCTATGAAAAAGATGGAGGGATGATGCTAACGGATCAATATCTCCAGGAAAATCCTAAAAATATATCTAACTCACGTAAAACGGTTTCCAAGCTCAGAATATTCATCTGAGATACATCGCGACTTCTCTGTCATCGGTTCTCTTGTGTTCGGGGAATTGAAAATTTTGAATAAACTGCCGAGCTACCCTCATGACGGTATGTCGGAGGGTTTTACACACAAGTCCATCACCGGTACTTACATTGTCCTGACGGGCCAAATGTTGCATTGACAACATGAAGTCGATATGTCCCAATTGACGATCATGGACTATCTCCGTCGGGGGGCTATTGTTTTGGTCGTATCTTATCCGGCGTCACATACCCGGTGGTAGCCAAATACAGATCAGGTCGGATCATCGTTAATCCGACACTGAGAGCTGTCCAGCCGCCCCAAGAGTTCTCCCTGCATCTGAAAAAAGATGAGAGGTTGGGGGAAGGACTCCTGGGACCTGAGCCACTCGGCCGCATCGGTCTAGTTGGATTCTGAGATTCAGGCTACAATATGAAGTGAGGGAGGGGTCCATGATCTCCTTGGGAATATACGTCGGATTTGTGCTCGGTTCATCACGAAGAGTTGATCTGGGGAATTTTTCAAGAGAGAATATAAGGTTTGCGCTATTTGTGGACAATGGTACAATGAATGCGTTAACCGAGTTGGTGTCAAAACCCGCTGAGTTCAAACGAGGAAGCGTACAGGATTAAATCATCATCGAAAATTGACATACAGTGGGAGCACTAGGTCCATCATCCCTTCGTTCGAGGCCCTGTCTTTCTTCGAGGACCCACTGGGTGGAATTTAAAATATGGCGAAGGCAAGCCAGTAGCCCGGGAGTCGACGAGATTTTTATGTACTGCTTTCTCGAGGTCTTCGTGACTGGCAATATTGAACCAATTCATTTGGATAGGTGAGTTTGTAGCCTTTCAGTAGATGAAGTTGGGAAGAGAATAAATATTGCTGTGTTCGTTGATAACGACAATGTAAGGAGGCGTGAGAAACGCGTGATGGCTGCTTCGAGCGTCCTGTTCAACAACAACAAATGCGACACAGATGATGACAACGGCGGCCACCCAGCAAGGCCAGTTATGCAGTGTCTTGATTTCCATGCTCATCCTCCGAGACTAGCGATAACATAGTGGGCCTCAGCTGGATTAGAAGTGCAAGGCCTCACCCGATGCATCCATTCTCATTCTATGAACATTTTACCTGTTGTCTTTTACCTTCAACTGTGCTCTAAGATCTTTGGGAAGGAGTTGTGAATGGGAGCGATAGAGACATGGTGCGTAGTATCCGTTTAACTTATTTCTTTACCTTTCATCCTAATACTATGACTTGGACCACTACAGGTCGTTGCACAGCCAAGGCTTCGGTAAAGGGTGTCATGAACATTCAGTGAGTGTGTTACATTGACTAATTGTCAGCTGAGTCTTCGTAAGTCCACACATACATTTTCATCCTCATTTAAGTTCTCAAAGCTTGCAGGTCCGGCGTTGCCTACACCTCTCGTTCGCTGGTTCTTGGTTGGTCTTTGCCATTTTGGTCCATATCAACCGACCTTCTGACAACCGGTTCCTAGTCCTCCACGCGAATTACACCCAGTGGGCGAGGCGGAAAAAGTGGATGTATAGAGTCGTGATGGAGGTGTATCAACAAACCGCCAGATTGCTCAATCCAAATCGACTATACATGTTGTATTACGAGTGTACTCATGTTACTATGCTCATTCTTCCTCGCTCTACGGAATCCGTGTTTGCGTGGACTATCGGTTCGACAAGTTCCTCATCACTTCCATCCAGCTTACTAGTCCGGGGCCATCATCTACAAAGTCCCATTATTTTGGACTTGTTAAGTGGAACATCGAAACCTACCACAATCGTATAACCTGACACATTTACCCCCGAGGCGATGCCATCATACCCTTTTAGCTGTACGCGGGCTAGGGTGCGGACGCCAAATTCGAGCACAGAACGAGGTCTAGTCAGGGGCGAAGTCCAGCTATCAACGGTCTCAACCACCCTCGTTGGAAAATAAAAAATGACATCCTCCGCTCTGGCCACTGCAGTTATATGTGCTGGTACTCTCACTTCATCGAATTCAGGGAAGGCGGTAGAGAGGGACGGAATGTAGTCGTAGTTGGAGGAGAGGACAGTGATGCTGTGTATCGACCCTTGGAGAGTACCCATTTTTTCAGAGTTTGTTGGCCGGGTTATCAGGTTGTACTGACCTGCGTATGCTCGTTATGCGTCTTCCCGTGATGTTCTTTCTTTCATGTTTATATTGAATTTTTCTAGTTGTGCAGCTTTTCTGTTTCACGCATCCACAACCTGACGTACTCTCGTAATCCTCAGGCGGAGCTCCTTGTTTTTTGTCGATGAAAAAGAGCCTGATGCAAAGTGCTTAATTGGTTGACAGGTGTGCCTCCCCTCTAATCGATCCACTCCTCTCAGTCTTCCTCAGACTAGCAGCTCTATTTTCAAGTGCTCCTGACCAATATATAATACCTAATGCACCAGCCTCGGGCTGTGCAATCTCCTTGTGTTCGTCAACTAAGCTCATGGAAAATCCACCTTAGACATGCAAGTTGACGAAAAGATTTATCCCAAGCTGGTGCTCGTGAATGCGTTGGGGTCGACATTTTTAAGGAGTGCATTGAGCTATTCTCACTTCCCATAGGCAGATAAGTACTGTAAGAGAAATAAGTGCTGTTTGAAATAGTTACACACAGTCTGTATGCATCCAGAATGGTAGATTGGATGCAACGCAACATTTTAATGGTCGAAATTGCAGCAACAGAATGACATAACCCAATTCAGGTGGAGATTGCAATTTAGTGTTGCTGCCATCTGCCGTTTCTTGTTTTGGTATTTTTTCAAACCCCGATCCTGTCTTCACAATGACACATACACAAACTGTAGCCTAGATCGTCAACACCGCCACGCCAATTTTTCGCCCCGCACAATATCCGTTTTGATTCACAGATCTTGAACACCAACGGCGATGAAGCACACAAAAGCCTCAAATGCTACCAGAAAGAAGACCAACGGTAAGGTTAAGGCATCTCTCAGTATGCGAAGATTGACTTGAAAAAGCTGAAGACCCAAAGAACGACAGCTTGTTGGCTGACGAGCACCAGACTCAAGCGGATTTTCACTTTGCCAAGTATGATGAAACAAGAAGCCTGGAAGACCTTGAGACTGCTATAAAGCATGGGCTGTTAGCTGTGACTACAACTCCGGAACACCATCCCAAAAGGGTGGATAGGCGCGAAACATTGGTTTTATTCTACGGAAAACGGTTTCAGAGAATGAGGGATGTGGACGACGTCAAAGCTATAATCAAGCTTACTCTATCAAATATGGTTGGCATTCCACAAGGCCACCCTGACTTGTCTGGTAAATATCAACGGTTAGCTACTGCCTATGGTTTCATTTACAAGAAAACTGGGAGCCTGGAGGACTTGGAGCCTGCAATCAAGTATGGAAGGTTGGCTTTAGTTAAGGCTCCAAGAAACTATTCTATTTTGGCGGGTATACAGCAAGGTTTGGCTATATCCTATGCTGAGAGGTACAAGAAACTTGGACACATGGAGGATCTTCAGGGTGCACTTAAATATAGTCTTTTGTCTGTGGCTTCAACTCTGGAGATCTCTTCTGACTGGGCTGACTCGGAAGGCCTTGGGCAAGGCTCCACCACATTTTTTTCTTATAACTTCAGAAAGAGTGGTGGCATTGAAGATCTTGAGAGTGATCTTGAATATGTTTTGTCTGTCTTGGCAACAACTCCAGATGTCAATCCTGCTTTAGCTGAGAGATTTCAAATTGTAGCCACATCATATATTGATAGATACAAACGGACTAGCATGGTTGAGGATCTTGAAGGGGCACTCAAGTACAGTTTGTTAGCTGAGGGAGCAACTCCTGACAATCACCCTCACATGGCTAGCAGACATGAAACCTTGAGCACATCTTATATTCTCAAGCATGGGAGAACTGGAGAGATAAAAGACCTTGATGCTGCACTCAATCATGGCATGGCAGCTGTAGCTGCAACCCCAGAAGACAGTCTTGACATGTCTTTCAGACACCAAACCCTGGCTGTATCTCATCATGAGAAATATAAAATGACTATGGACATGGTGGATCTTGAGGTGGCACTAAAGTATAGCCTGTCAGCTGTGGCTAAATCTGCAGAGGATCACCCTGATATTTCTGGCAAATACCAAACCTTAGCAGCATTATATACCACAAAATACAAAATAGTTGGAAACCACAAGGATCTTGAGGCTGCACTCAGATATAACCTGTTAGCTGTGGATGCAACTCCAGATAGCCATCCAGATATGGCCAAAATGCAGAGTAACCTAGCAAGATCCTACAGTGAGAAATATAAGAAGACTGGGAATGTTGAAGATCTTCATCAAGCATCTAAATTGTTTAAGGCTGCTTTGGAACAGCCTACAGCATTACCTCAGGATATATGGGATATTGCACTTCATTTGACTATGCAAGATGAAATTTTTTCTACTCAAGATATATTAAATGCACACACTACTGCTTTCAAGACTTTGCCTTCTCTTTTATGGTTGGGAAGTCCAGTCATAAACAGACACAGTATATTGATAAGACAAGATATAGTAACTTTTGTTTCTCAAGCTATCACTTTTGCTCTTCAAACCTCCCACACAGAACTTGCTGTGGAATTTTTTGAACAAGGTCTTTCAATAACACATAAACAAGAACTGCAGTTAAAAAATCACCATGATAATCTTCATGAGTATTCATCTATACTTTCACACAGACTCCATAAAGTATCAAGCCCATTGCAAGGTTTCTCTCAGACCATGAGTAGTGCTGAAAATAATCACACTCTGGCTCAGAAAAGAGTGGAAGTGCTTGCTGAAATCCATCAGGAACCAGGGTTTGAAGATTTTTTACTGCCACTAAAATATCCTTACCTTTCTTCTGCTGCAATTCATGGTCCAGTCATTATGTTGAATGCTAACCCACACCAAACAAATGTCATGATTATTTTATCACCATCTCTGCCTCCTGTACATCTTTGCTTGTCTGGTGTCTTGGAGTCAACTGTTAGAAGCTATGCTGAAAAACTCAAAAAGGCTTTGAATAGTTTCTCCATTCACTCAAGGGAAATTAGACATGGCAGGCCCCATAAGATTGATAACATCTCATCAGATGAATCATTAAGGTCTGTGACTTCATGGCTTTGGAAGGTCATTGTTGAGCCTATATTTGCTGTTCTTAATCAGGTGTGTCTGATAATTTTATAAATTATTTGTATGACTAATATATGTACAGAATGGGCTGCATGGTGCAAGATTGTGGTGGTGCCCATCTGGGCCATACACTTATCTTCCTCTTCATGCTGCTGCTCCTATAGAGAGTGCATTTATCCAATCATACATACCATCATTACAGTCTCTGATTCAGGCAAACATGAAAGCTACACCCCTTGATGATACTTTGACAGCCATTGGTATTGTTGAAACATCTAATAATGAAGGACACTGGAGCAGATTACCCTTTGTTGAAAAAGAGCTAGATGTTGTCACTTTAATTTTTGGGAAGAAAGCACAACAACTCAAAGACTCACAAGCCACTACTGAAGATGTGTTAAAGGAGATCCAGTCCTCATCCTGGCTTCATATTGCCTGCCATGGCCATCAGAATTTGGAAAATCCATTGAAAAGTAGCCTAATTGTATATGATGGAAAGCTTGAACTTGAAAGTATTCTTGATAGTGATCTTCCAAATGCCAAGTTTGTTTATCTCTCTGCTTGTGAAACTGCAATGGGGGATTCCAAGTTGGTAAATGAAGCCATGCACCTGGCAGGAGGATTCCTTGCTGCTGGGTTCCAAGGTGCAATTGGAACACTCTGGAGTATGCCTGATGCATATGGCCCTAAAGTTGCTGAAGTTGTGTACAAAAATATCCTTGGGGAAGGTGATGTTCCAGATGTAAGAAAAGCTGCAGAAGGGTTGCATCTTGCAGTCCAGAAACTTAGAAGGAGTGGTGCCCCTCTTCATCAATGGATGCCATTTATTCACCTTGGAATTTAGTTGTTTATTACATGTTAGCTTTATAGTTGGTTACTATTGTAAATTACTGTGAAACTGAATTTGGATGAAATTTAGCCTGTATTTCATCTCTTTAATATTGAAAATAATATATTAGTATATGATTTTTGTCCAAAATGTGTATGAAAACACACCTGCTGTAAAGGAACAAAAAACAGGGCAAAGTCTGCACTTGACAGTCTCCCACCAGTATCTAGAGACTCCAGAGACTCTCTGAGACTGCCTACAGACTGTGTGTAGACTGTATATAGACTGCAAAGAGACTACATATAGGTATACAGTCTATAGACTGCTGTTAGACTGGGTACTGTTACGCTATAACACTTGTCGTGCGTCTAAACATCTAAGTCAGCTATTACGTCAGCTATTCAGCTAAGACGCAAGTCGATAGACTCCCTGATACTAAGGTAGAGTCTGAGTCATACGAGTCTAAAGATGCGTCACCCCCTTCTTA
>MU150322.1:0-11670 GCA_015584075.1 Collybia nuda
ATTGGCATCATTCTGAATGAGCATGGCGACCATTGTCGACCAATTCGCCGGTAGGGCGTGCAGGGTGATCAGGGCTAGGAGGTAATCAGGGATTTTGATCCCCGCACTCTTTAATTCAAGAGACAGCTGCTCGAGATGAGCAAGGTCATTCTCAATTTTAGCGGGATTCGTCAAACGAACATTAATAAGTTCGGAGAATATTGTGTACTTCTGGGTGTTCGACGGTTTGGAGAACCAATCGTTTAACTCCTTCCAGAGAGCATACGCGCTATTAAATTCGGTGACACTAAAAGATGCTTTGATAGGATCAGAAAGACGGAGTCGGATAGTTCCGAGACACATTTCATTTCTGTTGTTCCAGTTGTTGATTATGGCCATCTGCGCGGCAGTGGCAGGGTCATCAAACTCGGGGTGTGCTTCAGTTCCTTGGGCGATGCCATAGAGGGATTGGCTGCGAAGCCAATCAGCCATCTGCTCGCGCCAGAACAGGAAGTTCTTTCCCTGGAACATGGAAACATATGCGGAGAGAGATGAAGACATATTTGAACGTGTTTGGTTGATTGCTATAAAAAGCAAGTCAGCCACATTCCTTAACTTAGGATGATTATATTTAAAAATAGAAGCACTCCTTCTTAAGGTAATACCCGAGGGGATGGTTGCAGCATGTTACTGCGCAAACCATTACCAAGGTAGGGCGACAGGCTAGTACTGCTGCATGTTACTGCGCTGTATATTGGCTGTCGGGGCCCATAACCTATTGAAAGGATATGTGGAAGCCGTAGTCTTACAATACATTGTATATCTACTTTAGCTAGTCTAGCACATACCTTGGTTGCTTATAGAGCTTAGAGTGTTAGTGAGAAGGTCGTAAGAATGATAATTATTAGGTGTGTGGAATACTAAGTATTTATACTAATGTGATTGTGCGCACGGACCATCGGAGTCACAATCTTGGTCTCGTGACTTGGAGCGATTTCAACATATCCTACGTTATCTAACCTTTGGACTATCTCTTTCCCCCATATCTTCTTTCCCTCCATTCCATTCCCACCGATCCTATTATTACATCTAACTTTCCCATTATTATTCAGCGCTTCATTTATAACTACCAATAGTGCTTATCCCTCTCAGAAGCATTACTCATCATGCTTCTTTTATAACTTATATATATACCATACAATGTAGTAGATAGTCCTCAGCTTGACCTAGCTGAATATACCATATTCTCTACAATCTTGACACACAGCTCGATCCTACTCATCTCGAAAGGGGGTAGTGCATCTTAGAACCAAAAGACAGACTCTTCCTTCATATCAGGAAGTCTATAGACGTCAGACCATACCGTCGACGGTCTTATCGAAACAACGATTGATCTTGATCTAGAGGATAAGGCCTAACAGCCGTAACAGTGGGCTATCCATTATTATTTTTCATATTACTAGCCAAAATGCAATGCATGGAATATCTGTTCAGGATCTAGAACAAAATCAATATAATAAAGAGTTCTCAGGTGTCCGATTCTTAATTACTTGTGTTGATACTCTTTAAAGTCCTAATCTGTGGCATTTTGAGGAGGGATTCTGTATTTGGAACAGAATGTCACAGAAAAGTAACATCATTTGACGTTAGTAGTTTGTGTGTGTCCGCTACCTTACTTTATTTTTTTGATCTTTTTGTTAGTAAAATGTATGTTTTACACATGTAATAAGCTATAACCTAGTATGTAATATGACCAAAACAATATGATAATGTGATATAGATTAGGTTTGGTTAAGGTCATGTGACTGTGGGAAATACACAGTGACATCATTTATGTAGCCTGATGCACTTGCACCAATATTTTAGCTCACCTACATTCCATACTTGTGCCCACGTGTGGTAAAGTTTTCTCCTCTCGCGTTAATTATAAGGTACTTTTCGCATTAAGTCAGACATTGTAAATCAAAGGTAAGAGTCGACAGCATGGGTAGGTCAATTCAATGGAATGTCCACTGTATCTCCAACTTCATCTTCCCCTTCATCAACTGAAGCGCTCGTTGACCTTTCCTTCTCAACAGGTGGGGGGGGTGGTACCTCTATACTTGAGGGCGTGATGACAGAGGGCGGTACATGTCCAGTAGCATTTTCATCCAACTGGGATGGTGGCGACTTCTTCTCCTTAACAGGTACACCAGAAAGAACCGGTGATGATGACGGGCTCGGGAACCTGAAATCACGATTCATCATCCCATTGCGACTCTTCCGCTTTGACTCCTCGCTCGTGAGGCTCGTTGACCGCTCTAGCTGAACATCTTCCGTTTCGGTATCTTCTATTGCCTCTTCGGGCGTGGGTTCGAAGGGAGCTGAGCGTGCAATATTTTCTGGGCTCGTGGGTTGGTTGAGGAAAGGCGAGACATTGCTTGGAGGTGTTCCAGCTGAGCGGGACGGAGCCGGCATCGAGGCGCGATTAGATGTAGATTTAGCTTGATTAGGTGGTGGACTGGTGGGCGAGCGTGGGAGAGATGCTTGCGACATTGATTGGGGTCTCGTGAAGGGTGCAGAGGCCATTGGGGAGTTGGGGGTTGCGCCGAGATAGTATGAGGCGATCGGGATCATCCTTGATAGATGTTCAAATCAGGGCCCCACAAACAAATTTACCACTCACTTTTTCTCTGCATGACAGGCCAAAATCCAGTGCGGCTGGACGACAGGGATACTAAGTTGTAGTGCCCTTTGGTATTCAACACCTGGCGCTCCCCCTGTACCTCCCGTTGCTTGAGCCCCCGTGGGCGTGACAGCTGGTGTTGTGCAGACAAAATGGGTGGTATCGATCTGTATTTTGTCGCTCCATTTGGCCTTCATCTCCCGTAGCGCAAGTTTCGCGTTCTCTAGCATAAGATTATCTTGAACATTGCCGAAACAGACAGATATTCCCGAAGTATCGGTCATAGTATGCGTGCGAACGCGTATTAAGTTAGATGGGAATGTTCCAGCTGTTGTGCGCAGCACTAGTTGGAAGGTGTATTCTGTGTTGAGTTCGAGACCGGAGAGCTTGGTAGAGGTATTGGTCATTGGAGAGGGTATAGCAGCTAGACGTTGTCCATTCCGGTATATATCGAGAGTGCGTAGCTTTGAAGTTGCCAACTGGATAGATGGCCATTCGAGGGTGACGGAAGTTTGGGTGACATTTCGGAGCTGTCATGGAACTCGAGCTTTTCCTGGAGCAAATGTATACAAAATGTCGCACCTGAAGCTTTGGTGGTTCTGGAGAAGTTATACCAAATTCATCTAAGATCTCGTTCTGTAACGACCAGAATTCCGAGTCGCGTTTCTTTTCTTCCCCGTGATTTTGGTGTACTGCAATGTTGACGATTGACCCCGTTGTAGCTCCAGGAGGCAGTAATATGGAGGGAAACTCAATCAAATGAGCTCTCTCCCCGAGTAGGATCTATTGGCAAGCCAGCATTTCAGTCACATAGACTTAGGAGAACGGATGTTCGCTTACAGCCATTCCCGCGTCTGACCACGCAAACTGATTAGGCTCATATTAACAACACAATAAAATTCTAGCGCACCGAGTTTTCCGACCGTAAATGTGAAACTATCTGGAGATTTAGTGGTATGCATAATGGTGTAAAGCGTTGAGTGTAATCGTCACTGATAGGGACACTGTTACTGGACATACAGGATATTCTCACGGTCAACAGGAGTTACTAAAACCTGCAGGACGCTCGACGTATCTAGGCGCCAACCATCACTCAACGACCTGCTGAAGAATGAACTGAAAATAGGCCGGTTATTGGCAGTTCATTGCCATGCTTGATGAAAGAGCGAACATCCTACAACATGATCCAATGCGCATATATCGTGCAAAACGCGACGCAGCCCGGAGGACCGTCGCCTCGAAGTACACCATTCTGGGGTTTATCTCTTCGGGTACCTACGGACGCGTCTATAAAGCACAGAGCCTTGAAGATGAAGGTCAAATACATGCGATAAAGAAATTCAAACCGGATAAGGAAGGAGACGTTATAACGTACACGGGTATAAGCCAGAGTGCCATCCGAGAGATTGCAGTAAGCACGTTCACCTCACCCCTCTCATTCTGTTTGCTAACATATAGCTCATTTTATGGTAGTTGAATCGCGAGATTAACCATGAAAATATCGTTGCATTGAAGGAAGTTATCCTTGAGGACAAGTCTATATATATGGTTTTCGAGTATGCCGAGCACGATTTTCTTGTGAGTATAACTTTATTCTCCGAAGTTTCGTGTAACTGAATCAATCGATCTCGACAAGCAAGTCATACACCATCATTCGCAAACGCTACGCGCTCCAATCTCCAATGCCTTCCTCAAGTCGCTGATCTATCAGTTATTCAATGGCCTTATTTATCTACACTCTTGTCATATTCTCCATCGTGATCTCAAACCCGCCAACATCCTGATTACATCTAGCGGTGTAGTCAAGATCGGTGACTTGGGCCTGGCCCGATTGATATACCAACCTCTCCAACCATTATTTGCTGGTGACAAAGTTGTAGTCACCATATGGTATCGCGCTCCGGAATTACTGATGGGCGCAAAACATTACAACAAAGCCATCGATTGCTGGGCTGTCGGTTGTGTGATGGCCGAACTAGCCAGCCTTAGACCAATTTTCAAAGGCGAAGAAGCCAAACTCGATTCCAAGAAGAACGTTCCATTTCAACGCGACCAGTTATTGAAGATTTTTGAAGTTCTGGGAACACCCGAGGGTTTGTATTGTTCTCTTCCTTGTGCTCTTTCGGATTGATGCCACTTTATGCAGAAAAGGACTGGCCCGGTGTTGTTGACATGCCGGAATATCAGAACATGAAACGGCTCGATCAGTGAGTTGTAGTTTCCCGAATTCGGCATCTCGACAATATTGAATATCGGTCTTTATTCGTAGCTTCTCTAACCGCCTTTATGACTGGTGTCAGTCACGAATACGGACGCCATTGGGTTATGATCTTCTACGGCAGCTCTTCGCATATGATCCCGACAACAGACTCACTGCTAAAGAAGCCCTCCAACACAAATGGTTTTACGAAGATCCGAAGCCCACATGGAAGTACGTACATTTTCAACCCCCAAAAATTCTGACAATCTTAGATTAACCATTAATTTTCTCCAGCGTTTTCCATACAGTGCCAGCCCACCAAATTCCTCCACATAGACGTATAACACAAGATGAGGCACCATCTATGATGCCAGTTCCGGCCCACAATACCTCACATCAAGGACATGGACATGGTGGTGTGCCTTTCACCCAAACTCAATCAAAGCCAGGAAGCACCGCAAGTTTTGGAAGTTTGAGCGGTGGCGGGCCGTACGGACAAGCAACGGGAGGCAACGGTGCGCACGTGTCTAACAGAAAGAAGGCAAGAATGATATGAGGTTCAGCTGTTACCAGTTACTCGGGGAGATGGAGTTATGACATTCGAGGTTTGTCCGAACACATTTTTGCCTCCCCGTTAGCATGTCTAATTATAGATTATTAGTTGAAAGAGACGTTGATCATAACCTAGTTTGTTATTTTGGCTTTCATTTTGTTATTTATAAGCTTATAAGATATTGCACAATTACTTGGGAATCTCAAGGTTAGTTTTTTTCTTGTTCAGTATATTTTACATTGATACTTATGGAGACAAGATAAACTGAGGTCGCCAAGAGTAAATTAAATGTCACTTGCAACCGCGAATCTCTTGGAAAGAAGTTTTTTAGTGATTCAATTGAGAATCTACGCAATTTTGAGGTCTTATGACCACAAAAGAACCAGATGATCATTGCCGGTCATCTCGGGTAGTAGGCACTACCTGAATCACTGAGCGCTCCAACGTGCGGTGCAAGCCGCTTGGCAAACAGAACAGTGATGTTCTTCCTCTTCTTCCCCAATGTTCTTAATCTAACGAGGGCCGCTATTTATGGTGTCCATGGATAGTATACGGATAACCCTCTCTTTTGGGCCCACTTCGAAAGCTTTCACTTCACATTTTTGTTCGTTTTGTGGTGCAGTGACACAAGCTTCAAGGGATGCAGTGAAGCTTCTACGAGTTCACCGCACGAGCATTCTTATCGAATTCGCTACTTGGACAAGCGAATCTCGGAGGCACGGAACTTTCAAGTCAAGTTAACTCCTCTGGGTTACAACCCCGGTCGGCTGTAAAATTCCGTGATATACCTTTCTGCGAAATCGGGGAAGAGCTGCTGCCATGTCCATCCCGCGAACTTGCCACCCAAATATCTCCTCCGGCCACGCAATCGCCTCCGATAATGATGGTTCCCATATCTCTGGCACATCTTCGTGGTCTGTGGAGAATACAACTTGCCCGTGACCCCTACGCTCCTCACTACATGTGGTGCTGCGAACGCTTCTGCAGATACAGACAGCAAGATGTACATTCGAGCCACAATCAATTCCGTCAAACACGTTTACCTTCAACCTAGATCATATGTCATTCGAATCAAAACGGCTAACACGATGCAGGTCTTCCATACTTAGCTCATACCTGACATTGCTATTGCAAAGCATCATCACGTCGACGGATAATTGAAAGTTGAGAACTTGCATACATGTGCTCGGCATGGTTCTCAACTCAAATGAGCACTAATGCTTCCAATTGACCTGGCCTCGTCTTTGTGCTCCATGTGCTCCCCCTTTATAACCCGGACGGAACCAACGAAGGGCAGAAATGTGTTGATTTTGAGGGTATAAAAACCTGTCTAGAATTTGGAGTGATACCAAGGTCTTCCGATCTCGTCTAGTCTAATCATCGCAATGTTCTTCTCGTCTTTCATTGCTCTTGCTCTCGCAAGCACTGCCCTGGGTAACCCCCTCAAGAGATTCGACGGTATTACTGTTGAGGTCTCAGGGCCTTCAGGGAGCGTTAGCTCGATCGACAACCTGAAGTTCACCGCCAAAGTCACTAACACTGGCTCAGAAGCCGTTAAAATTTTGAAGTATGCCACCATCCTTGACGATAAGCTGCCCACACGGTCATTCACCGTCACAAAAGACGGCACCACTGTTCCTTTCACTGGTGTAAAGGTCTGTGCTCCGTCGAGACTCATAATTTAAAGGTTCCTAAATCAATTCAAATCAGCTCTCCGTTTCATTGAACGACCTCGATGACACTGCTTTCGCCGTCATTCCCGCCGGTCAGACCATCACCGTTAACCATGATGGTACGTATCTTTAGCGTACAATATGCCATGGCTGTTGATTGATCGCTTGCTTCAGTCGCCTCCCTATTCGATTTCGCCTCTGCTGGAACCGGAACCTACTCCTTTGAACCCATCACCAACTTCAAGATCCTTGAGGCCGCAGACAAGAATTTCGAGGCTACCAACTTTGCCAAAATCCAATCACCCACCAGCAAGGTTACAGTGAACGTCACTGGTGATGTCGCTAAGCGTGAACTCGCCGAGCTGAACAAGCGAGCCACCAACATCTGCACAGACTCCTCAAGGAAATCCTTCATTTCATCCAGGTCAGATCTCCATTACCATTTTAAAATACTATAAGGACTAATGTAAAGCACAGTTACACCGAAGGAAAGGCATTGGCTTCTGGTGGTGCTTCTTACATCAACACCAACGGCGCCAACACTTTGTACAAGGCTTACTGGGGTAACACTGCGACATCACGTGTCGTCTCTGTCCTAAATGCTGTCGCCTCCGAAAACTCTTCCTCCAGGACGTAAGTGACTCTGTATATATTCTACACCGAATTTTCGTTCTAAAAAAGTCAATAGTTTGAGTTGTGTTGACTCTTTCGGCGTCTGCACTGGTGGGGTCATTGCTTACACTGTCATCTCAACCACCAACGTATGTATCTCGTAAAGGTTTTTTGAGTATAACGCTCATGAATTCGGGTTCCGTAGATCTACTACTGCAGCATCTTCTTCAACGAGGTTCCCTCCACCAGCCTTTGCTCCGGTACCTCCGTCGCTTCCCGCAACGTCCGTGGTGGAACCACCCTTCACGAGGCGAGCCTCAGTCTGACTGGAAATTTAAGAATACTCACCTAGTCTCCAAATAGCTCACCCATGCTGTCGCTGGTACCGATGATGTCACTTACGGTTGCGCTGCTGACCAGGCTCTCTCTGACGCTCAATCCGTCATCAACGCCGATAACTACAACGTGCGTTAATGAATTTTGAGGTTGCTACAAACTATCTAACAAAATTCGCAGTGCTTCACCACTCAAGTCTACGCTAACACCCGGTGCTAGATTTGCCTGACATCCATATATTATTTGTTCGATGATTGTATGTCTGTAACAAAATGAAACTGCTAAGCTTCGTATCGCACAAATCTTTGGAGGTTTGACTGGACATGTGTAATCTCAGATAGACTATACTGTCCATGGCTAAGATGCTGCGGCGACCCCCTTCCCTAACATGGTCTCGAAATGGCCGTGGACTCATCAGCCTCAAACTTCTTGAATTCCCCCCAAATTGAAAAATGGGCACACTCCATGTGGGCATAACTGGGCCAAGCAAAGTCCAGCTGAGAAGTAACCTCTAGGCTCTGATACAAAAAGGTTTCAACAATTTTACCACTATTGGCCCGAACCTACCATCGGTGCCGCGTTCCGCAACGCTTTTCCTTATGAATTACTGCACGGGGCGGGCCTGCCTATTCATCCTGAATCTACATTTGAAATACCCGTCACCAAGTCACTAATGACAATTCAACGCACCTGGCGTCTCCACGAGGATTTATGAATTTAGGTAAAAGAATAGTAATCACTGGGCAGCCTGACGCTGGTACGCCCATACAACCAGATCACCATCCAGGCGGCGCACCGGAGCGTCCATTCTCTAGGTGACTCTATGCAGATCACGAGGATATGGTCAAATGGATGCGGTTAGATGAGAAGGAACACCTTTGGGAGATATGTCTTCTTCCACAAGCTTCCAGAGGTAGACTCCTTGGCAGGATGCGTTTTCGAGGCAATCAATCATCGCATACTCTCCGACAACTAAATCCCAGAAGGGCCCACCCCGCAAATTACCCACATGGTTGGTGACAATTGTGATTTTCCTACCTTCTTCGGAAACCCTCCCTCCATCTTGCTATGTTCCGGCACTAAGACTATCGTGCGAGTCAATTTCACTGAGAAGTTCACTAGTGTTAGGCTTAGAAACGTCAGATATAACACTTACCTGGGGAGAATAACCTCCTCTTTCCCTCGTTCACCGTCAGCTGTGACCATGTTACCGTAGTAATATCTTTCCAAGATTCGCATCTCCTCGATTCAAGGAGGATCCGCGGAGGCCTATCCTCTCGTCAGCAGCAGAATCGTGGTCCATGTCCGTAATATTCTCGAGACTCAGGGCCTCAATGCCACAGCTGAAGTGAGATATGCTCTAGTCTACCCTGATGATGAGTTTAAGTTTCAGTGGCAACTACCGGGCGGGTGGAACGAGAGCATCGCGTGAAATGATCATCGTGGGGATATCGTCAATACACATGTTCTTGCCCCTGTATCACGGCACATCATATTCATCCATATGTGGAGAGAGCGTATAGGGTGACAGGAGAGCCGGAGAACCCGGATGAAGGCGAGACATCAAAATTCAATCATCGGTGAGGTATACTCACACAAAGTAACAGGGAAGGGCGTTCCAGGAATTCCAAGAAGAGAAAGCCCAGGTCCCTCATCCATTCTCGATCCTTTGTAAGTTCACCATTCTGATTTCCACATCCTTACCGAGCCCAGTTCTGTCGACGCCAAGTTCAAAAGAGGACTGCAAGATGGATTAATGTCTCCGTGAGAACTCTCTGTGCTAGCTCATTTCCGAGCGCTGGTCAGTCCTCAAGATTTAGAATACGTAACAAAAAATATTGAAAAAATACGCGCATGCTGATTTTTATGGCTAATGCCTTCCAACGCTCCGTTTTTATATTTTTACTACCGGATCCCCATGCCTTCACTCAGATTTGGGCTTGATGATTGTGTAATTAGCTTATTCTTGGATTTTTGGAAAGTGGCAAACACAGGTGAAAATTTTGGTGAGGTCACCGGCGAGGCCCGGCGGTTAGATTTTCTAACAACCATTGATCAGCTCAAAGCGTTTTTTCTTTTCATTAAATCTATTGTCCCCCTGCAAACTGAATTTACACACTCCTACCCATACCTTTCTTGCCCTAAAAAAAATCAAACTTTGGGCGTTAATTACGGTGAACAACTATCCACAGGTACTTTGGTTATTATATCTACCACCGCTGGGTCCTCAGAGTCTCCACTTTGAGAACAAGTGATGATACCCCACCCGAAAAGGCTGTCACTTCCAAAAGTATTGCCACCCTACATTTCTGTGGAAGCTTCCATTTATGTTCTGTCCAGAATCAGAATTTAGCGTGTACGCCTGGTACAAACGTGGTCATTTAGCGCTCAACGAAGCCTATAACAGGTTCACACGAGGACCTCTTTACCTGCTCCATCTCTTAACATCCCGATAACTGATCAGAAATGCCCCCAGTCTTTGGATGTTTTGACTGTTCCTACCAGTTCGACTCTGTGGGGGCTTTGCTAAACCACAGCTCTACAACTCGTCATCACTTTGGATGTACAACATGCGACACACATTTTATTACTGGTATTGGCCTAGAGCAAGTACGTTCAAGAGGGCCGCTTCTGCCATCACTACAACTCACCAGTGAACCTGCTTAGCACATTTGGTCGGCTGGCTGTCATCAGGGCAGCGATGACGGTTTTGAGGGGAGCTCGGAGGATCAGGAAGTAGAAGAAAAAGAACAAGGGGAACAAGACTTTTTTTGTGCTAAATGCAACTATATCTTTGCTGGGGCAGCAGCTTTGAAGTCACACTATGTGAACAGTCCTGTGCATAACTGGTGCTTCGATTGCGTCCGAGATTTCGCAACTACAGAAGCACTGAATCAGGTTCGCATATGATTCATCTCATTGTCCAATGTTTTTCATTGGATTCTTCAGCATTCTTCGACCAAATCACATAAACGAGGGAAAAGTCGAAATTTGAGCCAGGTTCGTTCCTTTTTCCATTCCCCGTTCTCTTCTTTTTTGAATTGACAGTCACAGTTGATGCTCAATCCAGCAATTATCACCCACGTCACAAGACTCATCCCCGTCCAAGCGGAAGAAACCCGTGTGTACTTTCTGTGGCAAGAAATTTGGATCACCGGCTGCGATGGCCATGCATGTCGAATCAGGCCGCCATGGTATAACCAGACACCAGGTAACGGCTGCGGTCCACAATCTTCAGACAGTCCCCGCCATCTCGTTAGCCCCCCAATCGGGGGGTCCTGTCCTCCCACTCACTACAGTCACCATGGATTCAGCGACCCACCTAGCATTCAACGGCAGATCTTATAAATGCTACATCTGTCACAAGACCTATAGAAAGCTGAAGAATCTTAAAAGACATTTGAACTCAGGTGTACCTGTCCACGACAGGGATGAGTTCCAGTGCCCGGGCGAGAGATGTAATGCAAAGTTCAAGTTGATATCTGGCCTGATCCAGCATATCGAGCACGGGAGATGTGGGGTGGGGAGATTCAAGGAAGTTCGGAGTCAATTTGAAAGTTTGCCTGATCAGTTTACACGCTCCTTGAAGTTTTAATACCGTACGTCAAGTGTTATGGCTTTTAGGTCAGCTCCCTTGACATCGATATTTATT
>MU150322.1:11750-65122 GCA_015584075.1 Collybia nuda
TACAAACCTCACACAAACAACAAATTCGGGTCTCTTTCCTTTTACATCCCGCGTAATGGGTGGTGTAGGCCTCAACGGTATTATAATATATACTTTTATTAGAATTTGGCGTTTTAATTTTTTTTCTTCCCGAGCAAGTAAATATACTATGTGGATAAGTGGATCGGTGGCTAACTTCCATACCGTGTATAACCCCGCCCTCTATTTTCGCTGCGACTAATTTCACCCCTCTTTCGCTGGACATGAAACTAGGATTTCCAAATTAACAGCCTAGTACCCAAGAGTGTTACCTCAAGAGCTTGGACGTAAAAAAAAATACATCACATACACACTGATACCGCGGCATTTTCCATTTGGGTTCTTTCAAAAATCAGACCCCAAATTACTGTTTCTAAACGCGGACTTTCTGCGCTCGATGTAGGCCGCACATGCCGAAGGCTCACACGTGAACGTGATGACAATGATACAATATATAAAGGGTTACTGTCTCAATGTCTCATTACCTGTTCTACTGTTCTTTCCCATATCCTTGCATATCTGACTAGAAATGATCTTTGATTGTCTCGATTGCCCTGGCGGGTTCCTCTCCGGAGAAAATTTGATTGTTCATTGTTCGGAAGCTCACCATCGCTTTGGCTGCAAATCATGCAGTAAGAGATTTTTCCTTCCTTCAGCGCTGGCGCAGGTATGTTCGTAATAGGTCTCTATTCATTACCATGGCTCACTCAAGAATGCATTTAGCATATTCAGAACTCTTCTGCCCACCATTCTGGGAGCGGTGAAGGTAATTTAAAGAGGAGCACGGAGAAAAGCATCTTTTTTTGCGCCGGATGCGACTGCTTGTTTGTCAACACTGTAGCTTTTAAGTTTCCCGACCCAAACAGTTCGAAATATAATTTGTGCTTCGCTTGCGCTCGAGACCAGGTTTGTTCACTATTCTTCCCATCACCCACCACCGGCCCATCCAGATTTTCAGCTCCCCTTAACAGTTGGACACAAAACGAAGAAAAAAGGGAAGGTTTTGAGCCAGGTTCGTTCCTCCCCTAGTTTTTGTAACATGGTGGATGATTGACATCTTATTTAGCGCAAGTCTTTGGCCCTACCCACGGGAAAGAAATTCCAGTGTTTGTTCTGCAACAAGGAATTCAAAACACCATCAGCAATCGCCATGCACATCGAATCAGGTCGTCACAGTATCACCAGACACCAAGTTACGGTAGCGGTTCACAAACTCGCTATCGTGCCTACAATTACGGTCAGTCGTCGGTTAGAGGGCCCCATACTCCCACCCACCACAATTGTCACATATGCGGCGACGGAGTTAGCATTCAACGACACTGCCTATGAATGCTATCTTTGCCACCTTGGCTCCGTTGACACTAGTTTTTGTAGGAGGACTGTAATGTAGGTTGACATGGGAGTCTATTCATGTCAGCCTAACTTCCAGCCCTCCCAATGTTGAATGCCCATGTACAATATTTTTGGTATTTTTGAGACGAGTCGGGTTTCATGCCCTTTGAAGGGTTGTATTACCACCTACCCATCCTCGCTTTTTTTTGATCTGATTTCCCACCGGAATGTTGCGCTTCATCTACGAGTTTGTTCGTTTGGCATGTACTTAAAAATGATATTGACGTTTGGCAAACGGCTATTTTTTTCTGGGTGACTCGGGCCAGGTAACCGGTAAGCGAAAAGACTCGCAACCAATTTGGAGTCCTGATCATGGTGTCTCCTCCCAAATCTCCCAACTAGAGTTTATTATTGAAGATATTTGGACTTATCATTATTTCAACAGAATTTGCCGAGCCTGGAGGTAATTTTACAGCACGTATACATGTGCAACCCGGCAACTTCCACTCAGAGTTCACTAGAAATCAGAACACGCACTGCCATTTACGATCTAGCCTTCAGAAGACTTACACGTGGACACAATACCAGTGGGCAATACAAATTGGGTTATCGCTATTGCTTTATCGGCCTCATCTCTTGCTTCTTCCCATCGTCCCAGATATCCGACCAGAAATGCCGACCTTTGGTTGTCTTGACTGCTCACGCCAGCTCTTCTCTATGGACGCTTTATTCCAACACTGTTCTTCGACTGGCCACTCCTCCGGCTGCAAACAATGCAACAGATATTTCATTTCTCCTGGTGCCCTGGAACAGGTATTTTCAAGATTTCTCACCAACCATTGTTGCACCACCAACTTAACAATGAATCTTTTAGCATATCCAGAATTCGTCAGCGCACTACGACGATCGGAGCAGCGACGAAAGCTCCGATGAAAGCTCGGAAGAAGACGAAGAAGAAGGCTCCTTTTGTTCCAAATGCAATCGCTTTTTTATTAACGCCATAGCTTTAAGTCAGCATCGCTCGAATAGCACGGAACATAACTGGTGCTCCGTTTGCGATAAGGATTTTAAGACCTATGAAGGATTGAATCAACATACCCGGGATTCACCTGCTCACGATAATTGGAGCAGTGATGAAAGTTCGGATGAGAGCTCGGAAGAAGAGGAAGAACATTTTTGCTCCAAATGCAATCGTTTGTTTGTCGACGCCGCATCTTTAGCTCAACATCGCCTGAATCATTCAGAACATAACTGGTGCTTTGTTTGCAATAAGGACTTTGCAACTTATGGAGGATTGAATCAGGTTTGTTTATGATGTATCACATTATCGTCATTAGCGGTCGACTCATCAAACTCTGTAGCATTCCTCATCTTCTAGAAAGCACAAACAGAAGGAACGTCAGCTTCTGAATGAGGTTCGTCGCCTCTTCACTGCATGATATATGATTGACATATTACTACTTCAATAGCGAGACTCCTCACCCGAGAGAAAGATGTTTGATTGTTTATTCTGCGATAGGGAATTTAACCAACCATCAGCAGTTGCGATGCACATTGAATCGGGGTGTCACAAGGTCACCAGGCACCAGGTGACGGCAGCAGTCCACAAACTCAAGATATCCCCCACTATCTCGGTCAATCGTCGGTTGGAGGGTCCCATACTCCCGCCCACGACGATTATTACATATTCAGCGACAGAGTTAGCATTCAATGGCTATGCCTATGAATGCTACCTTTGCCACAAGACCTTCAGAGGTCTAAAGTATCTTAACGCGCACCTAAACTCGCCCGCTCATGACGATGACGAGTTTAAGTGTCCTGGGAAGAAATGCAAATCTGAGTTCAAGTTGGTCTCTGGACTGATCCAGCACATCGAGTCTGGGTCTTGTGGACTGGCGAGATTCAAAGAAGTCCAGGACCAGTTCGAGAGCTTGACCGACCGCTTTTCGCGTTCGCTCAAATTGTGATATCGTAGGTATTCTGATTGTTTCAAAGCTAGTTCCATTAACATGGGATTTTGTAGGAGAACTGTAACGTAGATTGGCGTGGGCGTGCCTGCGCCGACCTAATTTCCAGCCCTCATACACCGATTACCAAATGAAGACTCACTTCCAACATTTTTTTCTCGCCCTCTGAAGGGATTGTACTACCACCCCCTCGATCTCTTTTACTCTGATCCGCTGTTTGGATATACGAGTCGTGTCCCATTGATGTGTTTGTGTACTTGACACGAAAAATGATATTCTGTGTCACATACTTAGCGAACGAACCTTTTTTAGTGCGTTAAACCGTACCGTGACTTTTTACCCTGCTGACGGGCGGGCGGGCGGGCCGGAACAATTATTAGACTGTCTCGGAGTTCCAATCGTGTCTCTTCCCAACCTCCATTGTGTACGATTTCGCTTTCCGTCCCTTTGAGGCTAGGAGAGTGGTGGTTTCTTCAAACCTCGAACCTGTAACGACTCCGAGCTTGGATTCAAATTAGAACGGTGGCGTGTTGGTTTGGGTTCTTGTGCCAGTCTTCGGCACAAATCGGTGGGCAAGTTATGGCCATGTACCGGGCACCTGAGCATCTAGCTTGCATCAAATGCAACTGGCAGCTCGGTGCCGCATGAGTCATTTTCCATTTGGGTACCGTCAGAAACCAGTCATTCTACTAAGATTTACACGTGAGCGTGGTGGTAATATTATTATATATAAAAGGCTACTGCTCCTTTATTTACGGCCTCCCCCTTCCCCCATCATCTCGCAGGCTTGATCAGAAATGCCGTCCTTTGATTGTCGTAGCTGCTCACGCCAGCTCCGCTCTGTGGATTCTTTGTTCAACCACTGTTATTCAACTGGTCATATCTTTGGGTGCAAGCCGTGCAGGAAACGGTTTTATACTGCCAATTCCCTGTCCCAGGTATGTCTCAGAAGGTCGCCATGATCACACAACGTCACAACTTACTTATGTTCGAATCAGCATCTCCGGGACTCGTCAGCTCATGCGTATAAAGGCAAAAGGGGTAAGGCCCAGAATCATGTATGTTCTCTCGCCCCATTACGGCAGGCAGTTAAAGAACTACCGTCCAGCGATCGTCACCCTCATCCAAGGGGAAAAAGTTCAATTGTTTGTTCTGCAGCAAGGAATTCGACTCACCATCAGCAGTCGCCATGCACATTGAGTCAGGCTACCACAATGTCACCAGACACCAGGTAACGGCAGCGATTCACAAGCTTAGGATAGTACCCACCATCTCGGTTAATCGTCGGTTGAAGGGCCCGATTAGCCCGCCTACCACGATTGTGACATATTCAGCGACACGGTCAGCATTCAATGGCGTGGCCTATGAATGCTGCCTCTGTCACCATACCTTTAGAACGCGCCAGAGTCTTAACTCACATTTGAACTCGCCTGCCCATGACGCTAACGAGTTCAAGTGTCCCGGCGCGAAGTGCGGGCATAGTTTCAAGTTGGTTTCTGGGTTGATTCAGCATATCGAAAGCGGGGCTTGTAGATTGGCAAGGTTCAAAGAGATCCAAGGCCGTTTCGAGAGTTTAACTAACCGGTTTTCACGCGCGCTGACATTTTGATATCGTATGTATCCAAGTCACCCCGAAGTTGGCACTGCCATTGACGCTCGTTTTTGTAGGAGGACTGTAGCGTAGGTTGGCGTGCGAGCTCTCTCAGCGCCAACCTAATTTCCAGCCCTCGACAATTGAATGTATAACTATGAGTTTAGTTCATTTCTCTTCTTGCACTCTGGACTTGTACTATTACCCGGTTTGACTCCTTTCTTGCGTTGGGGCAAAGTGTAAAGTTTTAAATTTGTGTATTCAAACTCAATGTCATTTATTTTCTTGGCTTGATTTTTGAGCGTACATGGAGGGTAGTATATCGTAAACACCCCCCAGAAAAAATGAAGCGTCAGCAGACGAGCGGGTGGCAACTAACACCTTCGCCGTCACCCCAATCCTTAGACTTCCGTGTTCAGTTTTCCCTTTTTCGTTTAGAGTTAGATTGTATACCATAAACTAAACGCAGCTTCGCACAGCCTAATCTCCGTACTTTGGCGCTTGCAATGACGAGAAAGCTTAATTTTACCCGACTTGGGAATGGTATGGCTCGACATAGTCTTCAAGAAGAAATTTATTACAACGGCGTTGCTCGAAGCGGACATGACGACCAACGTAATCGCACACCACCCATCGTTCAATTCATATATACTGTTATAGATACTCTTCTTGAGTCGATGTGCACAGCGAGGTGCGGGATCCATATATCTCGGTGTGTAGGATACTTACACAAACGGGGATGGCGCGGAGGTGCGATCGCTATAAAAGGTGGTCGTTCGATCCCTACCCCCCACCCGTTTGTACTCTTGAATTATACAGTTAATTTCGAAACAACTGTCATTGCTCACGATGTCACTTTTCCATTGTCTTCAATGTACCCATGTGTCTTCTTTGGCGAGTGAGACACGGCAGCATTGCCTTACCGCTGGCCATTTGGCAGAATGCCAATCTTGCGAAGAGCGTCATATGGGTCCAATGGAATTGGAACAGGTTCGTTGGCAGCCTAAACATGTACTAGCCATCCTGATTTTCACCCCGTCCAGCACATCCATAAAATTTATGAGACTGAGCCGAGGAATGGTGAAGGCGAGGTGACTCCCAACGACTCAGAGAGCGCCGCCATAGAGCTCTTCAAAGATTCAGTTCGTTGTCTACAAATTCCCACTTGATTTTTGCTAATTTCTAGATACAGCCTCCGGAGGTCGGCACTGACGGTCGAAAGATCCTGAAGTGCGTATTCTGTAATCGAGTTTTTAGGTTCGCATCTGCCATTGCAATGCATATCGAGTCGGGAGTCCACGGTATAACCCGACACCAAGTCACTGTTGCGGTGCATAAGCTAGGGATCATCCCCACTATATCAGTAGACCGTCGGCTAGAAGGTCCTATAGAGCCACCAGCCGTGATCGTCTCGTATACAGCAACTGAGGAAGCATTCAATGGGAGGACCTACAAATGCATTTTCTGTTTCTGCACATACGCGACCCTACGCGCGCTCAACGCGCACTTGAACTCCCCGGCTCACGATGCCGACGAGTTCAAGTGCCCGAAATGTAGAAATCAATTCAAGCTCGTTTCCGGTTTCATACAACACATCGAGAGCGGTTTCTGCGCGATTGCTGAGATGAAAGAGGTAGAGAATCATTTTGAAAATCTTACCGATCAGTTCTCGCGAGCACTTAGATTCTAGGACGGTAAGTCGATGGACACTTTGAAAAGTCTAGTGATTGAAGATTTTTCTGTTCGTGCAGGACGCGTAAAACAAGTCGGCGTGAGCTCTAGATGTGTTAGTTTCCGATTTTCGCCTTTGCCAGCGTGCTGCATGGTTTTGGTGGTGATAATCGGGCCGATAGCCTAAGAGTTAAGGCTCCAGACTTTTTCTTGATGGTCAACCGTTCCGGTGACTTAGCAATTGTATTGTTGGAAGTTATGTGTATCCTCATGTTTATATCTCCAATATAGTTTCGTTTTGGCTTCCTGGTGAGAGCTCGGGGATGAGGAGGAGTGCCAAGCCGGGTCGAAAGACAAACCGAGGCAAACATCTCCTTCAATGTTGCGACAAGCTGCTCGCCAAACATGCAGTCTTTTGCGCCGTCCTAACCTGAGGCCCTTAGGCTACCCTGTAAAACATCTCAAGTTCTCAACGGTGCACTCCGACCTAACTGAGGACGACTTTGGCGACTATAGCGTTATCTTGCCGGAAGAGCCATACGTTTTCGGCGTCTCCCATATCGTTCCACGGAGTGTTCCCAGTAGCATAGCAAGACCATATTATGCAGTACCCGGATTCGCAAGCGATGATAGTGGGCCTATACCAAGGGCGGAGAGGATAACGTTGGGAGGAGAGGCTGAGATTCAGTTAAGGGAAGCGGCAAAGTTGGCCCGGAAAGTGAGAGAATTTGCGGGAACGCTGGTCCGGGTGAGCGGTCATGTCAGAGCATCCCAATTACACCGCATCTAACCGGCTTTTTAGATTGGTATAACTACGAACGACATTGACGCGTCGATACACGACTTCATCATCTCCCATTCTGCATATCCCTCTCCGCTGCTTTACAAAGAATTTCCGCGCTCATGTTGTACTAGGTATGCCTCAAGTATCTTTGTTACCTCGAAACATTTCGTAACTTGAACCCTGCTTACAGTGTGAATAACATCATAGTTCATGGAATACCAGACGAGTGAGCTGCCTCCTTCGGATAGCGAATGCGATTCTGACCGAGCCCGAACATGTGGAAGCAGTCGTCCTCTTGAGGACGGCGACATTATTAATATTGATATAACTGTCTTTTTGAATGGGTATCATGGGGACACGTCACAAACATTTTTAGTAGGCAATGTCGTGAGTTGTGTCCCACCGCCGTTACAACTTTCGCTGAGGGTAATTTAGGACAGGCCAGGACGGGAATTGGTGGCTGCTACAAACCAGATACTAGATGCAGGGATTCGCGCCTGTGGGCCTGGAAAGAAGTTTAAAGGAATTGGGAAAGCAATTGATGGACTTGTTCGACATAGCCAATTTTCTGTTTCATCTCAATTTACTGGGCATGGAATTGGTACGATATTTCATAGACCGCCTTGGATTCTCCATCACTGTATGTTTCCCTTTTTTCGTGTAATTTCTGTTCGCTGACATACTTGGCAGTAAATGACGAACCTGGTGTTATGATGCCCGGCGATTGTTTTACAATCGAAGTGTGTTTTGAGAGGCCTTTTGTTTTTGAGAGGCTAATTTAATTCATCAAACAGCCCTGCTTGATCCAAGGTTCCAATCCCAGAGGTTGGATCTTTCCTGATGGCTGGACAGCATCTACTGAGGTAAATATCCTTATTTCTCATTTCAGCGCTTATCTGACATTCTGGTAGAATTGCGCTCGTAGCGCACAAGCAGAGCATATGGTGCTTATTACGGAGGATGGGGCTGATGTTCTGACTCAATGAACAGGTTGAATACTTAAGCAGGTGCAGCTATACCTCGACGGGAAGAGATTTTCACAGAAATGGGGTTTTACATATATCTATATCTATACAATACTTTTCAAGAGCTATTAGGACAAACTACATACAACGCAGGGAGTAACAAATTATGCCGGAGAAGCGATACGTTCCTGTAAAAAGTTCGACAAGATCGGGGTCAAGTCAACCCCTCCTTTCTCAAGAACAGTGTCACTCTTCGCAATGATGGGCTTCGACTTGTTCAGTAGCGATTGCAAATCGGCTGCCATCTCCCCCGTCATTCCTCTCCGGAGTCGTTCAGCCAACGACATGGAAGGCCTAGGCGGTCTTCGCTCCTTTGATGTATCCATTCGTTGTACATCCATCGATTGTGATTCATCGGCGTCAGGCTCAGGAGACGCGACGTCGAATTCGGGTTTGGAAAGCCACATCACGAGCTGTGTAACAGCATAAACTAGGACCCCTTCGAGGTTTCTGCGTGCAGTAAGGACACCTTGTCGAACGTCTAAATTGCTGCCTGGAGCATTCGTGAGGCTTTGCCCAGCTGGGCGATTGACTAGATCACGCAGCATATCCAAGGTGCAGTTACCCAGCTCAAGCAACGTACCCATGGAAGCCGGTTCTCCAAGGACGACTTTAGAGTGCTGTGAAATTGAAGTAGTGTCAGTGAAAGGGTGCTTAGAGCGGGAGTCATGTGACCCACTGGAACAATTAGTGCCTCGTTCACAGGCCAATCCTCTTGTCCACCAACCAAAACAGATTCAGCTCTGCTTATTGCGACGAGGGTAGCAACGATGTTGCTTGATAGGCGGTACAGACGATGGACAACTTGGGCAATAAGTGGCCGCTTCAACGGCTCTACAGAAGGTGGATCTTTATCTAGTTGTGCTCTCTCATCGGTTGTCACAGGTTCGAACAAGCTCGCGAGATGATTGGGATGAGTGATGGCATAGTTGAGTTGCTGGATAAGCTGGAGCGCGTGAGTTGTAAATACACGTAAGACCTTGTCCACGGCGGGATTGGAATTGGCTGCTGAGGGTGCGCTTGCCGCAATGGAGTAGAACAGGTTGACGACCTGCTCCATTTCTTCGAGACCAGGTGATGTGAGTGAGTCTCCGATCGTCCACGATAATGCCCTGGAAATCTGGTCCCCGTACAGTTGTACGAAACCACTTGCTTCCGCATCGAAATAGTGGTTTTGGCGACCAAGGGCGGTAATTACACCTGATACGATGGCCAACATGGAACAATATGCACGATGGGCGGGGCTGCGTTCACCAGGGAGTTCCGGTAAGGTAACATCAATTAAGCCTGCACTGATAGCGGCACTGATGAAGTTGTTGCTGTACGCGGATAAGACCCCGTCGCTAGCGAAACGTTCTGCGGCCGACGGATTACTGACCAATGCCATATGGAAGAGAAGGATATGGGGTGCATACAGCGGCTGTTTGCGTGAAAGAAGTAGAGGGAGATCTGAGAGGCCAACAAGATCAGAATGGACGTAAAGATCTAAGCTCCTCCGGATGATGTCCATTTCCTGACACCGTGCAAGCCACTGTGTCGAGGACGGATTAATCTCGCGATAGATGCATCGCTCAAACACGGCTACCAATAGCTCCATGTCCCGATCCAAATCTGGGTCCACCCGGCTCCGTGCAGATGTGAAGACAACGCGAAGAGCATCGATTACTAGTGACAGTGCTACATCCACCGTGGACGTGATTGTCAGACGCTGTTCAGCTTGAAGCAGTTTGGGGCGGAGGGCCAAATTTCGGGCGTGTCTCGTGCAGAAGTAGACAATCTGGAGCAGCGTTCTGTGGAATGGAACTGACAGTGCGCCCAAGAACGAGCGTGCAGGGGACTGTGATTCGTTTGTGATAATGCCGTGGACGTTTCGAACTAGATCGATGAAGGATTGAATTTCGGCAGGTTTGTCTGAAGTCGAGAACCATGCTACTTCCAGCATAGCGAGAAGTAGTGATAACCTGGTGCCGTGAATGGTTGCCATCATGTCGCCTGATCTACCTTCTGCGGCGATATCGTAGGATATCGAGGCAGCTATTGAAAGAATGACAGGCCGCACTGCAGCATCACCTCTCAGATAAGGAGCAACTTGTTGGAACAAAAACTGCCAAGATTCGGCCAGTGACATCTGGCAATGTGCCAATGAGAGATTGAGGTTGACAGAACAAAGTTGTGCCTCCATGATGTCGGTACTATCGACCATAGCGTCTGCTTTTTGGGTATAAGCTTGTAGTCGATTTCTCAATAGGGAGGTTGAAAAAACGAAGTCGTCTCCAAATTCGCGCTGTTCCACAGGTTCCTGCAGCTGAACCTGTTCCAAGGTAAGACCAAGAAATTGATCCTTCAGTTGTTCGACCAGTCTGTCGTGGATTTGGGGATCGTATGAACTTGGTGCTGCATCACATACGAGGTCCGTGAGTTGATCCTGAGATTTGAAATGTGGTTCCATCTTAAGGAAACTAAGAGGTTTCCTTGTTGGTGGCTCGCGGCCATGAAGTTGGATGTGAATGCCGATGTCAAGGCCGATAATGTGAACGGCATACGCTTTAGCAGTAGTACGATATGCGTATGTGGCTATAGCGTAATGAAGGGTCGAATGTCGGGTGCCGTCCTTGTTCTCGTAGGAAATAGGTTCATAAACCGGGGCCGGGCCAACTTCCTCACAGGCAATGGACACGATATGATCCCAAAAATCGGAATCTTCGTGTATGGCTCGTAAGACTAGTTTGTGTTCTAGTGCATGTTGCCAAACGACATCAAGGAATCGCAAAACTGCCGACAACAATTCAGGGTTCGGTTCCCACATGCCTTTCCAGTTGGATAAAATTTCCTTCGCAACGTCGATCGCGCTTGTGGGTTTGGATTTCTCTGGAGTCGAGACCTCTTTCCCCTTTCCTTTGATATCACCGGGGGTCTTGAATTGGCCAGTGACGAAGAGACCTGCTAAAGCCGGCTCCCTGTCAATAGCGAGGGAAATGAAGTCCCATACTGCATTCCGGAGTGTAAGGTCATCGTAAGGATGTTGAATAATTTGAACAAAGGAAGCAACCGTAGCTTCTGGATTCGCTAGATGTCCGATGATAGTTGGAGGAGAGGGTGATAACGAAAGAGATGCGCAGAGAGCCCGGAGGACACGCATTGCCTCGACAGGTACGGTAGTGCCGACTTCACGCCCCTTGACGTAAAGAGCAAGAACATCGATAGGGTCGAGTTTGGGTTGATTGGAAATATTGGTAGAGGATGCGCTACCGATTACGCGCGCGCACAGCGCTTGTTCTAAGAGCGAAGGCCGGGATGCGATAGTGGACTTCTGCTTGTAATTCAGAACCAAGCGTGTCAACAGCAGGTGAGATTCTAAAAGGAAAATCAAGCGCCTGGCGTCTCCAACTCGACGAGCAGCATACAGCATACGAATCATCATGTCCCCTGATGTGATTGAAGAGACAAGCGGATTTATTGTCGAACTCGTTGCTTTAAAGAGTAAAACATCAGCAACAGATTGACTCAAGGTCGCGAAAGGGCGCTGATCGAGGGTTGGTGGAGCGTGTTGAAGTACTTCCACGTATAACGCAGTGACGCGTCTCCCGATTTCAAACCGGTCGCCAAGTTGAGCGAACTTCCAGCTTAGGTGCTCTACCCAAATTTCGGTGTGCACAAAACGTGCAGCACGTAGAAGAACCTCTTCTTTGAGTTGCTGAAGGCGGGGGTTATCAGGAAGGACAGATGATGCCGCTTCGTGGAAAAGTCGTTGTACGAGATGTAAAAGTGCGAGGGTCATCGTATAATGCCCTGTCGACCGTTCCGAAGCAAGTGCAACTGACGCGAAACCAGCGGACCTATCTGTACCAAATAGTGCTTTCGTTGACCTGATGTATAGCCACACTCGACTAGAATAATGGGGGAGCGCGAGAAGTGCTGATAGTACGCTCATGGTGGATGTGATCAGATTGGTTCGTGGTTGGGTCCTTGCCCGTGCGTGCACTTGGGTAAGGGCCTCCTCCAAGATCATCGTTGTTAATTGGACGAGATCCGGGGGTTGTGCTTCCGTCATAGTATGTGCAACAACAGGATCTCCTGCTTCCAGAGCGAGCATGAGCTGTTCGGCCTGTGCGGGATTATCCTGGATCAGACTACGGACAAGATCCAGAGCATCTGTAATAACTGTCTCGTCCCCTTCGTTAACCATCTCAGTGCCGATCTCATCGATTCGTAGACTCTTCATTTGGGGGACGTCCCGTCTGCCAAACGACACATCTTGGTACCCGCCCCCTGAGCCAGAATGCATTCTCCGTCGATTGACATAGTCTGTCAGTAATTCTAGTATGAATTTCCAGCCTGAATGTTCATGTTGCCAGGAAACAATGACAAAGTCATTTCCATCCCCACTGAGTAGACGCCCAACGGTACGGGCAGGAAGAATTGAACCTCCTGGAAGTTTAAGAGGACGTAGGTTCACGTAGTTCAACGTTGAAGTGCCATTCGTTCCAACTCGTTCCTGCTGTTTCTCGTAAAGGGCATGCGGTCCTGAGCAAGCGCTGATCGGGATAACCTGGGAGAAAGTGGAGAGTTGATTGAAATAATAGAAAACATGACGGTCACAGAGATCATGTGCGTCGGAAAGACCAAGGCCCTCATTAGAATGATCTGCAGTGGATAGAGGATCTGTATCAAGGAACCCCGTGGCTGTCATGGCACGAAGAAGTCGGATAAGGGGCTTGATGTGAATGGGGAAACGTGAACGTGCAACATCGAAAATGGCACGGCGCGCAAGGCCATTCTGCCAATCTGACTGCCAATACTGCGCACAAATGCCAACAATGGACTGACTCTCACTTCGACCAAACAGGGCGATCCACACATTGACGAAAGCATCGAAATCGGGAATCATCTCGACTGGTACCAATTCAACCAGAGAAATAAGGAGACCTATCAAATTTATTATAGCGAGGTAGCAACCTAGTGTAAATATAACGAACCTTTGATCACCGAGCGGAAAGCCACAGCATTAGGGTCTGTCACACTTGATCCTTTCCTCCAAGCTGCGGCCGTCACGAAAAGTGGTGATTGTGTCAAAAACGTTTCGAGGAGGTTAAAAAGCCCAACCTCCAAATTTAAACAAGCTTTCGACATCAACACATGTGTTGGCTCGTAATCCTTTGAGTAAGCTCGATTGAGGTGTGGGAGAATGGTCTCAAAAAAGGGCCGATAGGACGTTGGGATTTCTTTAAGTTCTCCCACTTTCGATGCGAAACGTGACAGCACGAAGGCCCATGCTAGATATGTGCACGCATTTTGGCTGTCGACGTGAGACAGAACGATCTGGTGTATTCGTTCCATTGATTGTGGAGAGGTCGCATAAAAGTCCTGGCCATGCGGGTCATCTGATATTTCTAACGCCCCAGGTTCCCCGATCGTCTCAAGTTCTAAAACCTCGATTGTTATGAGTACCCAGAGGGCTGCGCAATCTTCTTGGAGTTGGGTTCCCTCGTCGTCCAACAACAGTGTGGCATTTGCCTGTTGCGAACCTAACCTTGTTCCATATGCCGCTTCGAATATCTTCTCTACTAACTGCCCGCTGCACGGCGCAAACCCCCACATTGTCCAAAAGAGTACCTCCAGCAAAACAAGCTGCTCCTTGTTAATCTGCTTCGCCCAGCGCGATGCCGCCTTTGGATCTCCACTCAGAGCGCCAGGGAGCTCCTGTTTCGTTTTGCCAACATAAGCAATGATGAGAGACTCCGCAAAGCTCTGCTCGTCGGGAATGAGTTGAGGTAGAAATTCAGTCGCGGCTTGATGAATAGGGTCTGCCGCGTTTTCTTTTGCGCGGAAGAGGGGTATTAAGGTACGAAGGACGGAGAGTCGTTCAGAGTAATAGAATGGTGCGATCGCTTCGAGGAGCTCAGGGACTAGAAACTCTGTGGATAATGGCTCGACATGCGAGGGTAAGCCTTCGTTATAGAGAAAGGACCGCAACAGGATAAACGACTGGACCTGATCGATCTGGAATTTGGTGCTGATAGCAAAGGTGAACTCCTTGTCCGTCTCGTCGACGCGAAAAGTAACACCATCTTCCAAAACAAGTGAACCACTCTCAATCTTTTTCTTCGACGCGTCTGAGGGCTCCCCAAATGGATTGTTTATGGAAATTAGCTGTGGCTTTCTTGGATTGAGATACTCTATGAGATTTTCTTCTCTGACGCCCTCCAGATGGCCAGACAGTATTGAATGAAGTTGAAGGTATGTCCTAAAAAGTGCGCAAAGTTAACACTGCGCCAAATGGCCACGGCTATACAGTTACAGAGATTACTCACACATCACAAAGGCTAGATCGTTTTGAGGACTCGCCCGACATCATGCAAAGTAATGAAACAGAGACGTGAAGTAAAGCGTCCTTGTCATCATTGGCGAGCGCGTTCAGCAGCTATTTGGCGAAGGCCTTAATGTACATCAAATACAAGCTCAACACAACAACATCGGAAGTACAAGTCCGACTTTTTCACACCTGCCAACAATTGATGGCACTGTACATGACCTTCATATCATATCACGGACAAGGACTGAACAGCTTTTATGAAAGGAAACCAGAAAATTAATCTCAAATTTTAATCCCCAAACGAAACAACATCACACTCCGCAATGGTCCTTGTACTTCTCCCATTCTAAAATCGCGAAAAATAAATTTAAAGCCCCCCGAACAGCAATACATATTCAACAGCCACTGATCATGACACAAGCCGTAAATTCAGTTTGCACCGGCAACTCGGCCACCACCAACTTCATTTGCATAGTCACTCCCAGGCTTTCACAGTGCGAACGTCTTGATGCCATGGGTTAAAACAACTATACTTAGAACGCTGAAAGCACCTGACGCCATGTAAGAAGATCGGAAGATTGGATACCACGCTCGAAGATAGCGACTATAGTCCGTGTGTAGATGGATTGTACGCCTGTCTCTCACTATTCAAAAAAATAAAAATAAAAAATTCCCTGGACTGTAGTAACAACCCCCAACCATGAATGTAGACTTGAAGCTGTACCTTGCTTGTATGCTGCAGCGATGCTGGAAATGCCATGCCAAGCCGCCAGACAAGGGGACCCTTCAGCGTTGTGGTGGATGTAAACGGGTCGCTTATTGTGGCAACGGTAAGCCACCCATATCATCAGATCGGACTTGAGCATCTATAACTCTACCTCAGAATGCCAGAGAGAGGACTGGATGCAACACAAAGCTTTCTGCAAACCTTTCAGTGCACTTGAGGCGGACACTGAAAGTATCACGACGATAATGGCCGGACTATACGACACTCGCTCCGTCTTCCAATCTGAGCAAGATCGATTAAACACTCAAACGCGCAGCCAGAGCGGAATGAAAACGATGCTAACGAGGTTTGGGCGTCCATCCCAATTTTCCCCACTCGAGAGGGAGCTCTTCAGGTTCGAGCCACGCTGTCTCGTTTGGTAGGCATTTTCCTAATGTTCCTGAAATTTCTCTCACATTACGAAAATCACAGTGCGCGAACATCACAAGACATCAGAATGGAAGGTATAGTCCATCCTGGGGCTTATCCACCGCGTCCCTTCGTATCATGAGATCATTGTAACATATCGTTCTTCTGCAGCCAGGAGCACGTCACATTTAGCCGCTATGTCCACAGAGAAGTGCCATACGATGATGGACTCAACGGATCGCCCCAATTCCAGATAAACCAGGAAATCATCGCAGACTACACTTATGCGGAAGACATGTTCGCAGAATTTCCGGAGGTTCGATACCACTACCCGCCAGGACCCGTGAAGAGTGAACGGGAGTCTCTCATCGATCAGACGTGGCGAGGAGAGTATCTCCTGCCTATTAAAGAAGCTGATACGTCACCAACAAAAGCAAATCTCATGACCAAGCTGCGATACAGCAGTGATGTTTTAACCTTATCGATGAGCATCCTTTTTGCACTAGAAAAACTCAACCCTGGCAACGATTCCTGGACAAAGAAGGGGACCATTACGGTTCATATGAGCCCGGTTAACTCGGCCCGATGGTGTGTCCCGCCCTAATAATAATTAGAGATCATTGGCGCAAACAGCGAGGAATTTCAACGCTTGTCCTCTCTACATGAAATATTCCATCGCCTCCCAGACCTTCAAGTTCTCTAAATGTCAGAGCCATTCAAGTCGAAGGATCTTTTCTGACTATCCACATAGATCCTACTGTGTGGACCTGAACTTCACGGCTCTGGGCCCGACGCAACCCCATACGAACAACAACTGCTCGATTGTTCGCAAGTCCTTCGTGTATCGAGCAAGGGACCCATTTTAACAACATTCTCGGTCATGTCGGGATCGCAGCGCGAACCGGGGTGATAAGATATCACAGTTATTCTATGGAGAGTCCGTGCCCATTTAATCTCATACAAACGTCGCCTCTAAAGAAATTCAACAGTACATATCACGCCTACATCACGAGCCAAGGTCCAAATTACGCGGTGCCCGATGTAGCCATCGCCTTTAACACCGGCTGCGGAGCAGGGCCTCAAATACAAAGAGTCTCGGACCAGCTGTTGGACAATCCCATCGAAAGCACAACGTGGCGCGAGACCGAGAAAGCTCTAGTCAGAAACAAAGTGCCAAACATTATTCACGGTACGTTGTAGCTACACTCAAATTTCAACGTTTGCTTCTGATGGAAAATCAGGCGATGAACGATGAGGATGCGATGAAGGATGAACACCGCCTCAAACTCGCAGGGGCTCAGTTCGTGCCTGGGCTCGAACGTCAAGTCAACCCATGGGGGAGTATGCTCACATTTCCGCGTTCTTACACAACCCGGGGCTTCCAGTCCTTCAACCGCTGGATTGTAGGTGGATTCCGATAGGATATGAAAAAAGCCCTGGACCTAGTGTGGGCTGCTCGCTTGAATTTCTTCGATGTCTCGGGCTCTTATCTGGGGACTCTAGGAATTGATGTTTCGAATTGTGACCCTGTATATTATTTAGTTTGACTGTCTATGTTCGTCACTTTCGACATCTAAAGGGTCCTCGTGATCTAATTTATCTGCATCATGTTCCGGTTCTTGGGGTAAGATAAGGTTAAGGATGGCAGCTACGATGCCCGAGGATAGGACTGCACACGCTAAATTGAATGCTTAATTTTCTCATAATGGCGGATGGCTTACAAGGCGTGCTTAACACGATTGTGATAGAGTCAAATAGACCCTGAAGCCCTTTGTTTTGATCCCCCACACGTTCGAAGAGATGAGTAAATATCCCAGGAACAAGGAGGTCCCCGAAGCCAAACGATAGCGCCGCAGCTAGCACGAATCGGTCTCGTCGTGTAAACCGGATATAAGACAGTACACGGACGCCAGATACGGCCACACTAGCGAAAAGGAACGTCGTCACACCCCCCAGGACGGGATTAGGAATGGCCAGGAAAACGCCAGATATCTTCCCCAAGACTCCAAATAGGATGAGGAAGAAGCAGCACCATCTCCCCGCACCCCGGTTTGCACATCGGGTTATAGCGATCACGCCGTTGTTCTGCGCAAATGTGGATAGAGGGGCAACAGTAAACAGGGCAGACACGAATCCCCCGATGCCATCGACCTGTTAAAGGCTATTAAAGAAGCATGATGGGAAGAGGGTGAATGGAGTGACCGACCAGTATTCCTCCCTGTATCCTCGATTCGAATTCTTGTCCCTGAACTTCAACCCGGGATACTTCCGCTGATGCAGTGATATCACCTATAGCTTCCATCGCAAGAGAAACTAGTAACCAAACATTCAAAAAATGGACTTCATGGAACTTTATTTGTACGCACTATAAACCGCCAGCATTGGTAATATAGCAGGCGGATAGACTGAGATTTTGAATCGACGGACCCTGTTTCAAGTGTGAGCATTGGGTCCAGATGCTATTAAAAACTCACATACCAGAGAAAGGTGATAGCGGGTGCTGCTTTAATGGTGCTTCCATCAATATATCCAGCAGCGCCGGCCACGATACATCCAACAGCAAGTCCGGTAATTATGCTTATATTCTTAAGAAACGGGGATCCGAAGATTTCTGTAATGATGATAGTGATAAACGATAAAAATCCTATGCCAATAAACTCGGCTGAGCCCCAACTAAAACAGACTTTGAGTGATTTTGTGAGCGAGTGAATCAAGTCGACGTACGGAAGAGGTCGTGGTGCAAAGATGGTGGGACAAAGCTGGAAAATTCCAGTGGCAGGGGAAGTTTTGCAGTCATTGGACCCACCTCCCCAGTTAGGAATACCCGATGCTCCAATGAGGGAGACTCCGATCATGAGGACGACCGTTCCTAAAATTCATAAGTTGGTTATAACTTCGTATACATACCTAATCTCTTATATTCAGACTAACCAGTGACCATTGGGGGAAATACCCTCTGCAATATCCGCGGAGGCGCAAATGACATGAAAATTTCAAGGAAGGAGCATATTAACGAGGTTCCTGAGTATGGTAGTTATTTGTGGGGAAAGATTATGGATAACATCTTGCTCACCTAATACCATGCCATATGCGTCTGGACATGGGCCTCGTGTAACACCTGCATCCGAAGTCACGGACGGGCAAGTTCCATCCCTGTACATTGCTTCAAAAATCTAAACTGCCCCGCAGATTCTTGTAGTTAGTATACAACTCTGAAATAGGGTGTACGAAAGACACAAACCGCATTAGCTGTACTAAGGGTCGAGAAGCTAGTTCCCACCACTGTAATAAGACCGGTTCCCAGGTAATATCCGCGAAAGAGTTTTATGCGCGACATTTGAAGAAGGCTAAGGATACCTGTTCACAATTGGTCAAAATATATTGATTGGATCGCACATTGATTCGTACCACCACTAATCAACGAGGCTGAGATCATATACGCTGAAGTCTGGTTGTCCAGGTTCAGAGACGACGCCAAGATGATGGGGGGTGTGATCAAACCAGCCAGCATAGCAAGTGCATGCTGTAACCCACTCGTGATTGCCAGCGCAAGAGGTAGTTCTGTATTCAATGCATAAAATGGCGGGAGGCGAGGATTTCTGCTGCCGCCAGAGAATGGAAGACTTGGCGTACATAACCTTACAAAGATCTTTGATTATGGTATTTCTCTAGAGGTAGCGACATACCATGCGTAGTCGTAGTCACCAAACCAACCATCGTGTGTTGTCGCCTTTTCAACAATCTTGGAGATCCTCATGCGAAGGGGGGCGTGACGGCTCTCACTCGGGATCCCAGGCGCCGGGGCGGTTTCTTGAATTGATTGAGTTGACTGCGGTTCTTCCTTGTCCATTCGACTGTCCATGATTGAAACTAACAGTGCTGTCGAGTGGGTTTAGAGCGTGTATTTTGCGTTCATTCGCTTGCACTACAAGATAAGAGAAGCGACGCCATTAAACTGGTGGGAGACCCCAAGGCGCTTAAAGTAAGCCGATAAATCGGTTCAATAGATAAGGCATTACGCATGATCATCCTTTTTTTTGACATGTGTCAGTGGAGGTTGTAGGACTGTCGGTGGTATTAGAAGCGTTCCAAATTGTGTGAACACTAAAAACCGATTCCACTGAATCTTATCTTATCTTATTCCAGGAGAGAACCCGTCGTTCTGTTCGAAGCTTATAATTTGTAATTAGCCAATAAAAGTACATACATCTGGAAAATACATCACGCAGCGGAACATTAAGTTTCAACAGTCATGTCCTCCCAATCCTCCTCTGCTTCATCCTCAAGACGTCCTCCTCTCTCCATCAGCTCGCCGAGGTTCACAGAGCGTGGCAATGTCGATATTCCCTGCTTTCCAAGAAGCACCCGTTCTGCCGTCTCGTCCCAGTGTGCCCCACTTTGGAAGAACCGTCGCTTCGCTGCCTTCCCAGGCAGACCCCCGCATTCGTAGTGCCCGTAGCCGTGCTCATGGGTGGGGATGTCGAAGTACTGTCCAGTGAGAAGACTCATGCGTTTTCTGGGCGCGGATGACCGTACGGACCGCCCGTTGATGTGACGCCGACCTGATGTGGAGTCTTCGTCGGAATCCCATGAATCCTGGTCTTCCGAGTCTTCTGATGTTGTGTCGGATTCTTGTAAGTTGTATACATAGCGTGCGTGTTCTGTTAGAATCGTTCAGGATTTTGAAAAAAGAAAAAACCTGAAATGACGTACGAGCAAGACGGTCGTCCAACTCGTCTCTCCCTTCTTCCTCGTCCTTACCAAAACCAAGATGTTGTTTTATACTTTCTCGGGGTACGTCGTGCATGCCCACAGAAGGTGCAGGTATGAGTTCTTGCAGTTGTTCAAGAGCTGTTATTCTATAATTATAATGGTCAGGTCACGTACTTATGGTAAGCGAAATGACACAAACCTAACTTTCTCCAAGGAGCCATCTTTAATGTTTAAGTCGTCCATATTATTCTCCACGACTTCCAGGCGATATCTCGGCCCGAACCACTCGAAATACTGATTCCAGGGTAAATTGGGATCAATTGAATCTTCGATCCCGAGGGCACAAGCTGTCTCGTAAGTCCATGTTCGAGCCACGTTTTTCACCGTATATCCACCGCCACCGAGAAGAATAAGAGGAATATTTTGCTTCCGGAGGTATTGGACGCAATGTGCGTGGCCGTACATAGTAAGGTTGAAACACCCTAGTTTGTCTCCTGCTAGTGAATCGGCACCACATTGTAACACAACTGCAGATGGTTTGTAAACTTCCAGAATTTTGGAAATGACCTGGGTAACTGTTCAGTCCATGTGACACGAACGTCAGACGAAGAGCCACTCACTGGTTCGAAGACACTACGAAATGCTTCATCTGTGATACCATCCTTCAGTGGAACATTAATCGCATATCCTTTCCCCTTCGCCCTCCCTCTATCCTCTTGTGTCCCCGTCCCTGGGAAATATTCTCCGAATTTATGGAAACTGCACGTCATGACGCGATCGGTGGTATAAAACGCCTCCTCGACTCCGTCTCCGTGGTGACAGTCAATGTCGATGTACAAAACGCGTGGATACGATCTAAGAAGTTCGAGAATCCCCAAAACGATGTCATTGATATAGCAGAAGCCTGATGCTTCTCTTTTTTTCGCGTGGTGAAGCCCACCAGCCCAGTTAATCGCAATGTCGGCGGATCCAGAAGTTAACCTCTGTGCGGCGCCTTGTTTACTCATGAGCTTAAGGAAGGCGTAGTAGTGGGTTAATGATGACTCACATATAGAACCTCCAGCCGATATTGAACAGAACTCAAACACACCCTCAAAAGCTGGATTGTCTTCTCCAACCAGAACTACCCGGCGCTGGTAAAAATGACAGGCAAGGTGCCATCTCAATAGGACTCACATCTCGTCCCATGATATGTAAGGACTTCGGCGGTCTCGGGTGTCACTCGGTTGAGGAAATGGATGTATTCGTCGGTATGGAAGGAGGTCATGGTTTCTGGTGAGGCGCGTTTCGGCCGCTGTAGTAGATTATCAACTTAGAACTGGGAGAATTGGAAAGCTTTTCAATTCACCAAAACATGCATCTTCCCAAGCATATCATAAGCAGCCACCAAGTCGTGTGTTACGCGTATGCGGTGAGGTTTCATTGGGTGGCCCAGGCCATAGGTATACGAGCCCACGTCCGCTGTTCGTCTTTGAGTTAGTTTGTGCCTAGCGAAAATCCGAGAGAAATGGATTCACAATCATAGTAGTAGGCGACTCGTCTCTTTGACATTGCAGATGATGGGCGAGAGGATCACAATACCCGTCCGACATTCTGGCAGCGGCCCGTGCACGTTTGTTCAGGCCGCAGAACCACCCATAAAAGACAGATACAAACACGGAAGGCTGTTCGGCAGGATTGGATCCGGTAATCATGATCAGATTCCATTCGCTCCAAGGGCAACCATTGGTGTTTATTTCTCACTCTAACAGCGCAATCGGCCCCAAAACAAATGTATTACAGAAGATTTTGGCAGATAAAGCTAACAATAAAAGGGCATGAGAACAACCAGACTTTCCTGTAAATAACGGGGCGAAGGTTGGGAAAGACATATTTCATAAACAGCACTCACAACTCTGACGCAAGATACCAATTAGCTCTAACCACGCAACATAGATGTGGAGATGCGACCCACCTTCAAAGTCACCATCCCACGCTGGCCATGGTAGAGGGGGATGCATATACTCTAGATGGACATACTCTCGAAGCAAGAAGTTGGGAAACAGCGGCGGTTTGTTCGCAATTCGCAAATTCGAGATGGCCTTGTCTTTCTTGATGCGCGCGCGGAGCATATCACGAACCATAAAATTGTTTACATCCTGGTTGGTATCTCCCCAGAGACTCACCATTGAAAGGTCGGGCCACTGAAAGGGCTCGGAGTCACGTAAGAACGTGAGCCCTGATTTGAAATTATTGATGAGTGAGGTACTTGATCGATGAAAATACCATCGCGAGAGCGCCAAATGTTTCTCGCGGAATATAGTTGTCCTCGAGTATGAGAGTTGATAGCTTAGGGAATTTCCCAGATCCTCCTGCTGTTTGGGTTTTCAAGAACAACTCGATGTCTTCCTCGTCCACGTAGACAAGGCGGAGAGTTTCAAGGGCAGGGGCGATGAACATGATTAATAAAGCTGAAAAGTCATCGAAGTACTCGTCGTTAGAACAGATACGGAGTGTAAGAAGCATTGGTAAAATAATTTTCGGCTCTAGAAAAGATGTCTCTGATAGTGCAGTTTTGAGAAGTTGCCCATAGATAGATAGATTTGTCAAAGCCGTAAAGCTCGTAAGGAAAGCCCGAAAATCATCTAGTGAGAAATAGGATTCTGGATGTGGCTTGTGAAGAAAGAGGGTAGTCACCCCGGACAGTGGGGGTCTGTGAGTGTGTAGAGATACCTTCCAAACGAATCGATGTTAATTTGGGCATCCCACCATAGAGAATTACCTCGGGTTCGGGGTGGCCGAAATCGTAATAGCTGGTTTGATGCTCGAAAATAATAAGTTCAATATCTTTCAGATTTGGTAGCTCCTTTGTCCATAATTCCTCAAGAAATGGGTATATAGATGTTGAAGGGCACGAATCTGCAATGATTGAAAGGCGGCGGCATCATTGAAGATTTTTCCCCAGAATGTGAAAGACGGTATCCTGTCCCCACTCTACAGGAATAGTAAGGTGAAATGTGATCGTTATTGGTCGATTTTTGGATCGTTGGATATAGTTACGAAGGGATCCAATGGGAAGATATGAAGAAACTTCAATGTCCGTCCACAACGGGGCATGGTCGATAGCAATCTTGCGCCAGTTTTTCGTTGCTTTAGACAGTATCAACTCTACTGCCTCCCCTTTGAATGGAATTTCTCCACATGCCATTTCGAAAATGAGGGTCATTAACTCAATAGGGAGACGAGCACATGGGGCATGGAGGTTGACGGTCGTGGCATAATATTCGGTAGCTTGCGCAATAGATTCATCTAGTTCTTCCACCTTCATTCTTTTTTCTTCTTTGAGGGGTTCAACTTCTTGCAAGGCAGAATGTACAGCGAGACGTGACGGACGCTAGCAAAATCGGATCAGCTCCGAGTCAATACATGTTCCTCAATTTCGAGAGTTATGTAACCCCACCTCATAAGATTCATAACCTAGCATGATTAATACGGATCAGTCTATAGGTCCAAAACCAATGATTGAGGGATATTAAACGTCGTTGTCGTGGCAAGGAGCCCGAACGCTGAGATTCAAATGTTTCCAACTCGCGAAAGTGTAATTAATCACATTAATCACGTGGCCTACCACCCTCTCTCCAACTCGTTCTCCGAAGAATGCCATCCAAGAAAAACGCAACTCCTGCAAACCCAGCGCCCGCAGTCGAAGATCCAGATGCACCACCGCCGCCAGACCCGGTCCCCCCGGTCCAGGTCTTATATTGCGCAGGTTTTTCGGGATGTCTGAGGTTCTAAAATTCACCGATTAACTTGCCGAATTGCAATCTAGTTTGCACCTTCCCACCCGAATACTGTGAATTTGGCGCAAGTTTGACGAGGTGCAAGGAGTGGCTGAAAGAGGAGCACCCTGATCTATATGACAAGTATTACTCCGAAGGTACGATCTGTGTTGCACGGTGGGAGATTGACCTGACGAATTTGCAGATGCGCTTACTGCGAAACTCGGGACTTTGAGCGTTGAGGCACAGAGCAAACTCGAGAAGGATACAGCGAAAAAGGAAGCCAAGGCAGAGGCGAAGGCGGATGCTGCATTGAAGAAGAAGATGGCGTCACAGGTTTGTACATTTGGTTGTCAGGGCGAGATTATCTTCACAGACGCGATCTTATCGTACAGGTGACGATTAAGCGGATAGAGAGAAATAAACGAAAACACGTCACCTCAATACATGGCCTGGAGGCATTTGGGATTGATTTAAAGAAGGCAGCGAAACAATTCTCATCGAAATTCGCAACAGGGTCCTCAGTGACGAAAAACCCACAAGGGCTGGAAGAAATCGTTGTGCAGGGAGATGTCAGCGATGAGATTGTGGAAATGATTGAGGCTGGTGTTGGGGTACTGAAGGGTATACCTGCCGACAACGTAGAAGTAGTGGAAGAGAAGAAGAAAAAAGGAGCGGAGTAATGCTACCCTGATAGAGGCCGGAATGAAATGTACTTATAGCTATTTCCCTGAATGTCATTCATACATATCTGGTACAAGTGGATAAGATAAACCATAAGTATCCGAAGCAAAAAAAACACAAATGCTATGCATAAAAGTACGATGACTCCATAGATAAATCACATAAATTAGGAATAAATTAATATCTTCATGCATCCGCAGCCTTAGCAGTAGTCTTACGATGCTCGGGTATTTCAGCATCTTTGGGTTTGTCCTTATCAGCAGCTTCTCCGATGTAAGAAGGGAACCTGTAAGTGGGGTAAGTGAGTCGCATAATTGTTGATCCATATGTGCGCACGAACCTGGGTACACCATCCCTGGTGAGCTCCTGAAACCTGTAGACGATAATGGCCCCAATTTTGGGTGGGGTTTTGCGCTGTTTGTCACTCAAACCTGTGCCTACACTGAAAGTCTAAGGGAAAGGGTTGGTAAAACCAAATCATGTTGAAGAAACAAAAAGATTATACCTTGCCTGATTCCATCTTACACTTCAAGGCCCCGGTGGTACCTTGATTTCTACCCTTTCCTGGCATGTATCCAATAATGACGGCTTCGGCATCATAGAAAGTCTGCATTGAGCTTACATGAGGGTCATAAAATGGTCACGGACAGCATGCACACCTTGATTTTGAGCAACGTATTAGAACGCCGACCCTCATATTTTCTACGATGAAACATGACTCAACGACGGAAAGTAGCAGAAGAGATAACAAACGTACGATCCAGGTTGTCTGAGCATCAACCCTTCTCCGCCTAATCCCTCAATTTCCTTCAACTTGTCGAGAACATGCTGCCTACTCATGGCTAATTCATGGCTAACGACTTCAATTTGCTCAGATGTGTGGGTCCCTCCAGGGCCAAAAGTCTTCTTGAGAAACTCGATGCGCTCTTCGAAAGGCTCATCCCCTCTAGAGGGAATATCGAATATCTATGAAAAAGGATTAACAATAACTCAATGTTAATCTTCATGATGTCTTACTTGAAATGTAATTCCTTTCCAATGAGGAGAATTGATCGTCTTGACGATGGAAACGGTTGTCTGAAATTCGCCCCGTCCTCCGAAAAGTTCTCCATCGAGCGTGATATCCTCTGGAAGTTCTAAATGAGAGGTTAGACATACGCTGAATACCATAACATTGGAGTGTACTTTTCAAGAACCAATCGGGAGGGGTGAATGGGTTCCCCAGGCGGCTAATCATCTGTTTTCCATCATAATAAGTCCTAGAGTCGCGTAAGCGCAAAGCATGGGATGACGATACAGGTAGGTATACCGAACACCATCAAGCTTCTCCGAAATCCACCATCCCGTGGGATCCGGACCCTTTTCAATGTCCCACTTATTCGCAAGCAGAAGGTCTGGTACGCTTTTGCCTGGAGAAGATTCCTCATCATCATCCTCTGCGTCCCCATCATCATCTTCGTCTTTGACCTTAGCCTTTCCTTTCGAAGCAGGCTTCCGTGCTCTCTTTGCGGGTTTAGAGTCATCCTCATCATCCTCGTCCTCATCATCGTCGGCCTTCTTCCGTTTACTGGTGGGCTTGGCCTTCGCCTTCGCCTTCGACACAGGTTTCTTGGCTGTTCCCTTGGGTGGGGGGCCGTTGGGATTCTTCAGTTTCAAACGGGCAAGCTCATACTTTTCGCCCAGTAACGATTTCAGATGTTTGCATGTGCGTGCATTGACCGGAGAGCCACCCTAAAATGAAATTAGGAGCACAAATCGCACTGAGATTAACAGACGTACCTGATTTCTCCATGCCTATGTATGCAGATAGTTAGCAGACAGCCAATGCGCGTGCTTAAGGGGGACATACGGGACAAGTGCTTTTATGACGGGCGCTTTAGTGTATATCCTTACAGCCACAGATGTGCTCTTACCAATAAAAGTGGTCGAATGTTCTTTTAATTTTATAGACCGAATTACTGGATAAGGAAGGACGCGTTTTGTAAGATGTGATTTAAACAAGTGGTATATGGGAATCGGTCCCACACCTTGACATAGAACTGACATCCTTCTCCTCTCCATCCAAAAGGTATACGTTTGGCTTGATGCCGGATATTTCCTCGAGTTCGTCTTGTGCCATGGCGGTATGAAGCAAGACAGATGAACTTCAGGGGCCCCGCTGTTTTTAACTTGCTCAACATGGTTACAGGTTATGATTTCCGTTCCGGGATGAGCGGATCCTCCCGCACGTGTCCGAGTCAGTGTGCCTCGCGGCCTTCAACGGCATTCCCAGGTGACTCGAAATAGGTGGAAATAACTGAATGAAAGGACCGACTCATATCAATAAAGTCATGTAAAGATTGTGGAATTTGACTCGGTTCAAAATAATGTTGAATTTGAAAGACCGTTCTGACAAACATAGAATTTGGGTGGAAACGAAGAGAATCTGATACACTGTACACACGACTACGATGTCGCAGGGATAAAATGGTATCGAATACTTGTATTGATAATATACGCTATAATAAAGGAACGGATTCTAAGGGGCTGTTAGAAAAGAAAACTCAAGAAGGGCATTTTACAAACTTATTGCAAAAAGGCAACTGGGCTTGTCATAATGAGTCTTGTCATAATTCTTCAAGCCCATGAAACGGTGTGCTCGCGGAATACAAGGTCAGGCGCCTTGAATGGGCAGGGGAAAATCTTTTTGGTAACTGTTCCTATTGAATGGGAGTAAAATTTCAACTGTTCCTTATCTTTCATCCCTTGTAATCGTGACAGGCCCTGATCAAGATATTCCGACAGTCCAGCTTAAGAGGAAGACTTCGTTATCTTTTCCTTTCTGGGTGCTCTATTGGATGCGTAGTCAAAAACTCAGGAACGATTTTAGACCATACATGTTAAAAGTTAATACGCACAATTCGGCACGGGCAAGTCTCTGGCCAGTACAGAAGATATTCAAGTAACTCGAGCAGCCTCGAATATTAGATTGCTTCTCTCGCCCCCGCTGCCTTGATGAGAAAACCAAGTATTTTTTCCCTTTTCGGAACGGCTCACGTCAAATTTCGTGCCGTGTGCGCTGTCGAGTGCTACGCGTTTCAGGGAAAATATACACTCATTGGTGAGTGAAAAAAAACAGGTGTTATTCTCGAAGGAGTGAGCCTTGAAGCCTTGAAGCTTGGGCTCTGATAGAGTATTAGTTGAGTGTAGTGAAGTTCGAAATACCTTCACTCACCCGAACTATCCAAAACATATCGGATACCACCAGGCCGGTCCAGGCTCCATACGACGATATAATCCGTTAAGAGGAAATTTAAAGCTGGGGAAATACAATCGTGCACCGCTCATAGAAAGACTGATTTTCGTCCGTAAAAGCCTTAAGTAAAAAACAAAAAATTATCATAGTTGACCACTGTTCTCGTCGACGTCGAGTATCATGATGTCAGTCAATTTCAGATTCGACAAGCGACAGGTGATCAGAGCGATCACGCTGCACCGTCCGTTACAAGCAACTGCAAATTCGCTCCTTGTTCCCTCGCCACGACATCGTTAACCGAGTTTTGAACCCAAGAGTATCCGCTATCTTAATCCCCTATCACCGGACGGACCCCACAATTAATTTCATGAAACTGTACGTTCCACAAATGAAATCAGGCTTCCTCTGCTCAAAAATCCGTTTGGCAGACTCTGATACGCGCTACTCGTGAAGACTGCCTCAGGCTTGACCTACATCCCAGCATTCCATGGCAAAGAACTCGAAAACGGTGGATAACCCATCGAAACAATCAAAATATAATGTAACGAAGCTTCTCGTCATTGGGCTCATATTCCACCTTGTATACATCGGTTCTATCTTCGACTGCTACTTCACGAGTCCTGTTGTAAAGGGGATGACGCGTCACAGTACAGGATCGGCGGAAGCGAAGCGTTTAGTTCTTATTGTCGGTGATTTGTATGGTTTTTCCTTCACTGAGGTTGGTATTCAATAAATTTCACTTACGCAGGAGATGGGCTACGTGCTGACTTGCTATTAAATGTGGACGCTTTTCCCTCAATTCCGAACTCGCCTCAAATTGTGGCACCGTATCTCAGATCAATTGTAGAAAAACGTGGAGCGTTTGGCATTTCGCACACCCGTGTACCAACCGAAAGCCGCCCTGGTCATGTCGCTATCATTGGTTCGCAGAACTGGCCGTCTCATTACCCCTTATTTAAAATGACCCTTTTGTAGGAGGAATGTATGAAGATGTTTCGGCTGTAACGAAGGTACGTATTTTCCCTACATTTAATCAACTTCACTTAAACGAAATACAGGGTTGGAAAACGAATCCTGTGAGAATCATGTAATAAACAGTAGAAGTTAGGCTAATGGATCACAGGTTGATTTTGATTCGGTGTTCAACCAGTCAACATTTACATTCTCATTTGGATCGCCTGATATATTACCTATGTTTTCACGGGGTGCCACGCCAGGGAAGGTCAAGACCTGGAGTTACGACGAGGAAGAAGAGGACTTTACTAAAGGTAATTTGTAGGATTTTTTAAAACTCAAAAATAATCCTAACAACGCCTTTGTAGACGCTACTGCTCTAGACGTCTGGGTTTTAGATCACCTACGGTCATTGCTAAGGAATGCAACCACGGATTCGGCTCTGAACTCCCAACTTCGATCCCAGAAGGTTGTTATTTTCCTCCACTTACTTGGATTGGATACCACAGGTCATTCGTACAGGCCGCACTCACAAGTACCTAATCAACTTTCGTTTGTTAATTTATGACCGAGTTGATCCGCCTAATTGTAGGAATATATGAAGAATATCCAAGTCGTTGATGACATTGTTCGACAGACCGAGACTCTCATGTCGGAATTTTACCAAGACGAGCAAACAAGTTACATATTTACAGCCGATCACGGAATGTCTGTTATTGGAAATCATGGAGACGGTGGTATGTAGGTAGATTGGCCCACCTTTGGGCAGTGCTAATTCCACGAACCTAGATCCTGACAACACACGAACGCCGCTGATAGCGTGGGGCCGCGGAATCAGAGGTCCTCTCCCTGACTCCTCTCCGTCTTCCCATGATGCGTACTCAAAACCGTGGCAGTTGGGACACCTATTTAGGCGTGATGTTGAGCAAGCAGACATAGCATCTCTTATGTCTTCTCTACTTGGGATTGACTGGCCAGTGAATTCAGTCGGTGTGTTGCCGGACGTCGATCCTACTCGGCCTGGATTTCTATCTCCACATCTGGGCGATGAGGCTATTGCTCATGCTTCCCTGGTCAATGCGAAGGTCAGACTCGTTCAACCACAATGCCTGTGAAATCCTTAATTTTCATTTAGGTCATACTCGAACATTATAAGATCAAGCACGGTAGGTAGATCCTCTCACAAGGTGATCTGTGCCAGCTCACTTCGTGGCAGAGCTAAAACAAGCCCGGACAATTCGCTACAAACCTTTTGCCCCATTGGAAGGACCACAACAACTGGGAGGAGCGCCCTTAAGAGTTAACCGAACAGCGAAGATCGAAGAATTTATTAGAAATCAGGATTGGTATGAAGCTCGAAAATTATCTGCAGAGCTCATTCAGATGGGCTTGGCCGGACTTCACTACCTCCAAACATATGAGCGCTCATTGATACGAGGCATAGTCACCGCTGCGTATACAGGATGGGCTGCATATGCATCGCTATACCTTTTCCGTCCATTGGAATATTCAAAACTATCTCCCCGGGTCTCATATTTTTTGAAATTGATTGCCGCTTTCACACTGATATACTCTTGGATATTTTTCGCGATCCAGCACTCACCTTGGACTTTCTACTTGTATATGGTTTTCCCGTGTTACTTCTGGCAACATTTTCTTGAACAAGCGATTCCGGCCCTTTGGAATCGACGGGATTCTAAGAAATACGCCGAATATGTTGTAATTTTATTTAAAGGGATCGCGGTCATTGCTGTCCTCCAAGGAATGGTGGTATGTACTTCCCAACTTTTTCTCATGACCAATTTGATGGGGGGCGACTTCTCCAGGTAGCTTATACACATCGATATTTATGGGGCGTTGGCTTCCTATTGATCGGAGTCGTCTGGCCCCTCACCTGGTCTAGACAAGTCCTCACAAAATACACAAAATATGCAGTAACGTGGAGCTTTTTGTGTCTCACTACTGGAATTTTCCCATTGCTTTCCGTTGAGAAGCAAGAGAGCGTGCCCACGATGTGAGTTGTCCATTTCAGATGCATCTAAGAAAACATTTGACTCTCCAGATTGAAGCCTATCTGGGGGAGTATTGATACTCGTAGCTGCATGGTTTTCCGCTTCCCGTGTCCTGAAACATCTGGAGCAAGCTCATGGGGTAGAGAATAAAAGACAGCTGGCAAGGTTTTTCTCCGTTCAAGTGAGTATCGTCGATCGAAGTGTGACTCGCCACTGAACTATTCTCAGGCTCTTTTCATTGTCGTAACTATGGTAATCACTACAAGTTCAGCCCTCAGCCTTCAGGCGAAGGCTGGTTTGCCACTCCCAAATCAAATTTCAGGATGGATCGTACTGGGTAACACACCCTATGAAATTCGCCTCTTCTTTTCATCACTGACTTCTCTTTAAGTTGCGGCCTCTTTATACCCCTTTATGTCCCGAGGATATCAACATACCCCGTTCTCAAAATTCCTTGTCTATTTCTTAGGGTTTGGACCATGCTTTGTGATTCTCTCAATTAGCGTAGAGGGACTCTTCTATGTTTCTTATTCGGCAACTCTGGTTTCTTGGATCATGGTGGAATCGATCATCCGACATGACTCGCCCCATCCAACACCGACACCGACACCGACTAAAAAGGTTTACCGCTTCCAGTCAGATGACTTGCGGATGGCTCTCTTCTTTCTTTTCTTCGTCCAAGTTGGTTTCTTTGGCACGGGAAAGTAAGTGCTTAAACTATCCTTAAGTTTTATGTTGGATTAAATGATTCAATAGTGTTGCTTCTATCTCGTGAGTCCTATGTGTCTGATTCAAAACTTATATCTGATCATAACGACAGGTCATTCTATCTAGAACCAGTCTATCGCCTTATACCAATATTCAGCCCATTTTTTATGGCAGCACTACTGGTATGTACCGAGACTTCTTCGTTGACATTATAATAACTCGACTGCCTCCTTCCTAGATCTTTAAAATAGTCGCGCCTTATATCATTCTCTCAGTGGCGTCTGCTCTGCTAAATGACTTCCTCCGTCTCCCACCGTTCTCCTTGTTGCTCGTGGCCTTAAGTCTTACAGACGGTAAGTTCATATTCCACATTTCGAAAATATATCTTGTTCTAAAAATTACTTTCAGGCATGACATTGACATTCTTCTTTAATGTCAAAGATACTGGTATGTCCGTGAATTTAGCCCTCTTCGTTTATTCACCATCCTTCCAGGTTCTTGGCTGGAAATTGGGCAATCTATCAGCTTTTTCTGCATCACATCGTTGCTGTTGCTGTGGGCCGCTGGTATATCCGCAGCCGGCGAATATATTTTGGCAGATACTATTGGGAAGAATCACCCTGTAGAAAAAGACGATTAGAGCTGTACTATATACCCTATACTATGTAATACTGACTTAGTAATTCCTAGAATTATCACCGAGCTTGAAGTCCAAAGATTTACGATCAAATTGACCATCTCTTTAACATCTTGTGTGATCAGGATGCTTTGAACAAAGTGCAGCGGCGGAGATTCAAGAAAGGGTACACAGCGTAAGAAGCAATTTGCGTTTTAAATAATGATTTAACCTTCAACTACGCCCTCTTCTAGATAAATAGCTGGTCAACATGAATCCAGAAGTGAAATTCCCGGAATACATTTAATCAACAAACTGGGATTTTATAATGTTCTCTTCTCCTCGAAGCACCTATCCCCGGACTTTCATCCACTTGCTAGAATCCCACCATCGGGTTACAGCACTCCCCTCGTCCCTCGGGGCCCTCTATAATAGGATGTTGGGAACTGGCGCCACAACCAACGCTACATCATGCAACATACAGAGGAACTCTCAATCCAGTTGGGCATCGGCCACAAGACGCTCCAAACCACTCATTTTATCACTTAAACAGAAGCGCTCAACTCAAATTACAAGCATTGCACCACGCGAAGTTCGAATCTCCAATAATCTCCAATTTACCAATGTCCTTAAGTCGTGCAAATCCCAATCTGTGTGGCTGGACCGACAAGTTAATTTCGGCAGAGAGTGGCGTATGGCCTTGGATCCTTAGTCTAGTCTGGTCATATGCCCGGAACTATGTCATGATCTTTGACAATACCTTACACTCCAAGAATTCAAACTAGTAGGCTTCGGGCGTTTGACATCGGGTTTTCATCATTATATCCGCATTACGTTCCACTGATGGCGTCACGATCTTGTAGGGAGCGTAATGCTGCTTTACTCAGAGTTCATTGCCCCTCCCTTTCTAGTAGTTCTCAAGTGCTGAGCCGTGACTTTAAAGGTGACATGTCTGTAGTCCGGTTGTCAGATGTCGTGAGCTTCTTTTCTATATCTGGCCGTTTTTTGTTCTCAAGTGGCCCTAGGAAGTGCCTAAACGTACACACATGTTGGTCATCGTTCGGTCTTGGACAAATTTTCGCTACGCGTGCCGCTGTCGAAGTTTATGCATCCCCGGACTCCGGACGTATGACCCACGGTGATATATGGGTCCATATATAAGGCCTGCAGATCTCGAAGTTTTCAACAATCACCGCTCTTAAGAAACAGAATGTTCGTTCTAATCACTAAAGCCATCGCTCTCTACGTCATCTCTTGGGTACTTTGGCGCCTCTTGCGTCGCATTGTGGTGAAGTCAGACGTTGACAATATTCCCGGCCCGGCGTCCCACTCGTTCTGGAAAGGCATGTTTTTCCCGCGCTCCGACTGCAACTTTCTGACCATTACAACACAGGAAATTTTGGAGAACTATTCAACATTAATGCTTGGAAGTACCATGAAGAACTGACACAGCAATGTATGCCAAATTAACATTTAAATCCCATGACACTGACACAGTCCCCGGCCAGACGGCAAGGTCGTTAGGATCAATGCTTTGTTGGGTGTATGTACATTTCTGTCATTTGGGCCAACGTTACAATATGAAGTTTTCCAGGACAAGCAATTATATGTGTATGATCCAAAAGCTATGCATCATATTGTCGTTAAAGTAAGTGGCATCTAAGTATACCTAATTTTACTTTACTTATTGGAGGTTAGGATCAATACGTATACGAAGAGACACAGGCGTTCATCCAGTACGTTCCCGCCTCTTCAAAAGTTAGCCTCGAGCCAAACACTGACTCGTGTGTCACCAGGGGAAACCGGCTCCTGTTCGGAGATGGGCTTCTGTCAACGCTAGGTTTATACTAATGCTAGACCTCGGCGGCAACTAATCGAAATACTTCAAGGTGAACACCATCGCAAACAGAGGAAGATGATGAATCCGGTCTTCTCAATTGCTCACATGCGTGGCATGAGTAAGGTCTTTCTCCTACTTCTGTAGTCTATCAATTGACATCAATATTCTTAGTCCCTATCTTCTATGAGGTCACACATAAGGTTCTACTACTTGTGTATAATATAGCCTTCCCGGTCCTAAACGATCAACAGCTTCACGCCGCGCTAAACTCTCGGGTGATTGATGGCCCTCGGGAAGTGTGTGTCAAATTGTCTACTACGACCTTGAGCTGACCGCCACAGATCGATATGCATCGGTGGATGTCACGAACTGCGCTTGAATTGATCGGCCAAAGCGGCCTTGGATATTCGTTTGATTCCCTAACTGATGAATCAGATTCTCATCCATATAGCACTTCGGTCAAACAATTAATGTGCGTTGAATCACGAACTGTATATACATTTTCTTATACAACCCGTGGGACAGACCAACAATTTTCAGTCTATTCCTTCCTCGCACTTACTTGCTCCCGGCCCTCGTAAAAATCGGCACGCCCAGGTTTCGTAAATATATCGTTGACCATGTCTTGCCATGGCAAGTCCTTCAGAAGCTTCGTAACATAGTCGATGTCATGCACAACACCTCCACTGAGATACTCGAAGCAAAGAAGAAAGCCCTCGAGGAAGGAGATGAAGCTGTTTTCAAACAAGTTGGACGGGGGAAGGATATTTTGAGCATACTCAGTGAGCATGAATATCTACAAATAGCTTTGAAGCTGACCCTTCTGATGAACGTAGTCAAGGCAAACATGAATGCTAGTGACGAAGACAAATTATCTGATCGCGAAGTCTTGGGACAGGTAAATACATACGCTACCTATATTTACTGCTGCTAATTTTATCTACAGATGTCGTATGTAAAATTACATTGTTATAAACAAAACCTCACCGGGAATTTTTTCTTTGTAGAACTTTTATTTTCGCGGGTATGGACACGACGTCCAACGCATTATCGCGTATTCTCCACCTTCTCGCGACGCGCCCAGAAGTGCAGGAAAAACTCCGCCAAGAGATCATAACAAGCCAGCGTCGAAATGAAGGTGATATCCCATATGACGATCTAGTTTCACTCCCATTTTTAGACGCCGTTTGTCGGGAGACGTTGCGTCTGTAAGCCCACCCCGCCACTTACTCGTCACTTACTCTCACAACTCCTCAGATATCCCCCCGTTTCCGTCGTCCACCGAACGTAAGGATGTCCGAGCCCCCCAGGCCCCAATTAATTATATCTTCTGCTGTAGAACTTGCCACGAAGCCGTGCTACCACTCTCCACACCCATCAGGGGCATCGACGGTCGTGAAATGCAAGAAATTGTTATTCCTGGAAATACGAATGTGATTCTATCCATCATCGGGTCCAATCGAGACCCTGCTCTATGGGGGCCAGATTCTTATGAATGGAAACCCGAACGGTGGCTTTCTCCTCTGCCGGAAACACTCACTGAAGCTCATATTCCTGGAATTTACTCACATTTGTGCGTTGTATTTTACTCTTGTGATGACTTTCTAGGGTTTGACCTGGCATATAGGATGACCTTCCTGGGTGGAGGCCGGGCCTGCATGTAAGTGCTTCTCTCGTTGTGTATTTTGTATCCTCACACCAAATCAGCGGGTTTAAATTTTCTCAATTGGAGATGAGTTCGTCAATTTGTTTATACTTCCTTTCACAGATAATAACGATTCCTCTCCGGCATTGTAGAGGTCGTTTTATCGATTCTACTGACGCATTTCCAATTCGCCCTCCCGGAAAGTGAGATTATCTGGGAGATGAACGCTATAGCATCGCCGACGGTTAAAGGGATTGGAAGGCCTTCGCTTCCTCTGAAAGTAACTCTCATTAATTGATGCCCCAGAAAATCTTTGGTTTCGAAAGTTGGATATGTCACTTCATGAAATTTGTAAATATTATTAGGACAAGAAAGGAATAACTATTTTTCTGCACCCCATGTGTCGCCTTGTATTTCATCGTCAACTTGTATATTAGTACTTGGAAGTTGTAACGGGTATCCTCTGCCAAGCTGAGATTTAATAAGTCCCCACCCGCCTCAATACTTAGATGCCCTGGTTTTTCTTTTCTTCGAGGCAACCTTCTCTAATCTCTCTATCGGATGAGCCAAATTTCCTTTTTTTGGTTCTTCCGCGAACGCTTTCTTTCCCAGAGAAACATAATTTTTGGGCATCCTCGCCAAAGCACGCTGCAGATCGGCATCGTACCCAACACATTTCATACACCATACCGAAAGGTTCTTGATCCGCGTCTTAGATCAGTGATTAGGTTAGTAAGTGGTGTCAAATAATATACCTCAAGGCCTAAATCAAACGCTTCCTTGATAATATTTGTTGGCAATGCCTTGTATGATCCGTCTCGCAGAGCCTGTTCGTATTCGTCCGCTGATGGCTCCCTACCAAGGGTATCTCGGAGCCCGATTCGCACGCGCGTCGGAGTTGCCCATTTTTTCGATGAAATCTCTGCCACCCAATAATTCTGGAACTAGTCCACCAGATGAGCCGAGGAAATCTTATGGCCAGGGGAAGAGGCGGTACGCACAGCGGATGATTGTGAGTCCCATTCCTCCCGCGAAAGTGGGTTTGACGGAACACAATCATATATACCCATAGCCAACCACTTCCCGGGATTAACACGCATGAATACCCTCTGATTGATATACGTCTTATCCTCACTACCCCAGCATCCCATCATCAACCCTGGGGCCCCAGGAGTTCTTGGAGCGTCTGGACAGGACTCGTAGTTAATGTACCGGAAGTTATCAATACCGTGCGTAAATTTCTTCTTATTTATCTTCGGACAGCCCCATCGATGGCTGCCCCCATACGTGTCAGACATCCAGATGCGGGTGACGGTAGCCATCTTGACACTATCCTCGAGGTCGATAGGGTATAGATCCAGGCCACCGGGCCCGAGAGCACGAAGACGATAGACTACTCCCTCATCACTGAGCACGGTAACTTGTTTGACTTTGGCATCTGACTGTGGATGTATAGATGATAAGAACAACAACAGGTGGATACATACAGTAGATCTGACATTATTGCGTAGAAATTTGAGCTTGACTTTGTCAACCTCTGACACTGGCTCGGGCCTGATAAAAACCTTTTTGACGTCCATAGGTTCAGCATTGGCGCTGATCACTGGAGGCTGCACAGTTGTCTTGAAAGACGAAATTTTTTTGAGCACGACACCATCGAACAGAACTCGCCTTCTTTTTGCAGGTGGAACAGGATCACCCTTGCTGTTCCGAGATAAACCCGCGGTAAGCTTACTGTTATTAGGAATTGGTTCAAGGACGTCTGGTAGCGCGGCAGAGTTGATGGGTTCTGTATTTATGACCGTGTCATATCGAGGGGTAGGCGGATTTTCAAGTACCATTGGCATGCCGTTTCGGACATCAGAGTCGGTGTCGAAAAGCGACTATTTAATGACCGGTTCAGGCATGGTACACAGTAAAGAACGAAACTGGCGCATACAATCACAGTTGTGAGTACTACGGAGATTTCTTCAGCATATATGGGTCTCTCCTCCTTTATTAGCTGGCCGTAGAAGCTGTCAATATTGGTCGGCACAGAAGCATTACATAGCAATGACTGACCACCGCCTCGGAAGCTGTTTCTTCAAGCTTTGTCGTATCGTTCTTTGGGAGAGATATACATACTTGGACGCATTCGCCTACAACGAGAAATCATACCTCGACCTGCTCTGGTTTGACATAGTCGTTAGAAGAGATACAAGGTTCTGACTATATTTGTACATGTCATTAAGACATCTTCATTCGCATATTGGAAACACATACAGGAATAAATCCTGATTCTGTGCGGTTCGGACGCAATTCTGTTATTATATCGTTGGGCCTGTGCTCAGCTGGTTCAGATTTGGGGAGTACTGATTTTTTGTCGTCATCCTTTGATAGTTAGAATGGGTTTTTAGCTCAACTAGTCAAGTTTAACCGACATTTGGCGTACCGGAATGTTCCCCTCAGATATCACACCCAAGTCACCTGAAGAAGTATGAGTGTCTCCCATGACTATGTCCGCTTTCCCATCCACATCTTCAATTGTCTCGAACTATGATTACGTTGGATGGAAGCCATGTTACAAGGGTAGGATACGGCGAACCTTCAAAGCCCCTTTCGAATCTTCCACATCAAGTAGGCCAGCCTCCCAGTTTGCACCTTCTTCAATTTTTACGAGCCCGTGTTTCAGTTCACTAGGCGCAAGTTCTTGCTTCATTTTTGTTTTTGATAACACCTGGACTGTTTTTTGGGAGGCGTTTTATGCCTAGAGAGGCGGAGCTGTGAAGAACCGGAATAAGTCGTAAATCGGCTCCGTTCCAGGGTTCGATCATTAAGAATGTTCGACAAGCAATTAAAAATTACGTCGAAAAGTGCAATCACCGTGGTATAGATGAGCGGACCATGAGCAATAACTAGATAAGAACAGCTTTCTCGAGCATCGTGACATTCAACAAGTACCCAGGCTAAATCTGGAATATGAAGACTACGATGGGCCATGGGTGCTGGCCGTTATGTATCAACTCCATTTGGGTTTGTATGGTGTGTGGAGTGGCAGAAAAGCAAACAAAAGAAGTGAAATTGGACGCGGAGCTTGTTAGGCGAAGCCCTTGTGATTCCGCCAAACGACTTCCGGCCACTCAACGTCCCGTGGACAACAAATTTCAAATATCTCCAATCCATTGGGGCAGTCACTCAAGATCATACCCCACCCAACTAGAATTCCCTTATATTCTAGATCCCACAAAATGAATTCGGGGTCTTTAACCCCATACTCAGGTACCTCCTCGCCTAGCGAGTCGCTGCCACCCACGCCGTCAGAGGGCATCCATTTCACTCCGAGACGCGCAATGGCGTCTTTTGACAACCTCGTCGCCCTTGCGAACCACCAGGAACGGCTTAAAGAGGCGCGGAAGATGGTGTGGCGGGACAGAGGTCAGCCAGTGGTGGAGTTAGAGACCCTGAGAGAGTGTTTGGAGCATGCAGCGGCTGGAGGATTCAGTGAGTGCCAACGCGGACGTATAGTAGTGCGTTTTTTTGATCTTCTTTTGATACAGGATCAGCAACGCTTGCTTTCAACATACGAGCGTGTATAAACTTAGTATTAGCGTTAATTCGAATACACAAGGTGCCACGGTATGTCTTCAGTCGCGATCTCGTATCAAAGCCAGCTCACTCAGCGTCTTCTTTCAGTGATATCCGTTTTGCAGTCGTTCGGCATGCTGTTTTTGGCTCGGATACATGGAGATTCGCAGCCATGCTAGGTGAGAACATATGTTCTTCATGATGCACTCACGCAAACAATTTTCATAGGCGCATTTACCTCAACATACAAATTTTTAATCAATGCCCTCCCCATTTTTATTCCTGCACTTAATCCCTCTCAGGCCATAGTACCTTATCAAGATGGCGCAGATGCTTCTCCCTTTGATGACGATGACGATTTAGAAGAAGGTCCTACAGCGGCACACCCCACTACGACTCTCAAGGTCCCTCTCGCGAAACGCAGTGCCCGGCTTTCTTTAAGCGCCCACGCACAGCTTGCATTGATAAGGAAAAAGACGAGAAGATGGCATGCCGCATTTGCGGGGGCTTTGGCCGGTGGTATGGCTATTATGTTTGAAAAGAGAAACAGAAGAGGAGTTATCGCTCAACAGATGTTTGTTCGGTGAGTTGATTACTCGTTTTTTTCCCCGACCCTTTGAACAATTTTCAACAGCGGATTGCAAGGCTCGTATAACGCATATACGACGAAACGTGGTATTAATGTACCTAATGGAGATGTACTTGTTTTTGCCCTTGCGTGAGCTGCCCTTATATCATTTTCTCACTTAATATTGACTCCCCTGGCAAGTTGCGGTCAAATTCTGTATGGTTTCCTGCTGCGCCCAGACACACTACCGCGATCGTACTCTGCCTGGTGAGTGATCTAAAGATAATGTCTACTAATCCTACCTCTCACCATCTGCATATAGGATCGGCCAAGCTGCCAAGGTTCCAGCAGAATGTGTCCGCATGAATCACGATCTTGTCCGCGAACATACTTTCAATGTCGCAGACCTTGACCGGCTTACTACTCGAAGCGTGAGCCCCTCATTTATTGTAACTAAACCATACATAACATATAATTCTCAGGACATTACTTCATCCAATGTAAAAGACCTCCTTGATTTACGCTCGCTTTTCCTCTCCCCACCCGACCCCAGTAACCCAGCTTATTTCCCACACTACGCCCCATGCTCCGCCGTCCACCCCGCTCTGACCTCATGCAGCTCTGTCCCACTCGATCGATTTTTCGCCGTTTTCAAATGGATGCTACCCATCTACGGGGCACTCCATTTCGTGCCTGCAGTGCTGTTCAAGAGGAAGTCGTTCATGCAGGATCCTGGGAAGGTCCTCGTTCGAGCAGGGATGGGGAGTATGCGGAGTTCAGCGTTTTTGGGTGTTTTCGTGGTAATTTATCAAAGTACGTCGCTTCGTTCCATGAGAAGTCCCCCCTTTTGACTCTTACCGTCGCCCAGCGATGTACTGTTATAAACACAAGTTCCACAAATATCTCACCCTCCTTAAAATGTCTTCATCCTCTTCAAACCCTCTGAAAGCTGTCCCCCAGCCTCTGGTGGATATGCTTATATCAAAAGCATCGTTCTGGTTCCCAGGGTTCATGGCGGGTCTTTCGCTGTTTGTGGAGGCGAAACGGCGACGCGGTGAGCTGGCAATGTATGTCCTACCTAAGGGCCTCGAAAGCGCATGGGTAATGGCGAGAGGAAAGGGATGGGTGTTTAGGACCGGGAATTTGGGGGAGATGTGGGTGCGTATTATTCTGTCTCTGTTTTTACCTACGATCGCGCTGATGTGACGATGTTGTGTGTTTAGCTCACCGCCCTGGGAATGGGCATGGTTATGGTACGTCACCCACAAACCCTTTTTCGGGTTGCTAACTTATTGTTTTTTTTTTGTAGAGTACATACCAAAACGACCCGCAGCATTTGTCGGGCTTCGTCAGACGCATATTGTATCAATTTATTGGACCTAATTAAATGGGATTCCAGGCGCGGATCCCTTGTACGTTGTACCTTTTCTCTCCCCTTGTGATGATTTTGAACTAGGTGTCCATGGGACTTTTTTTCCCATTTGTGGCATAAGCTGAATTTCTTACCGTGTTTGACGTGATCGATCTTGGTTGCTGAGAATAAAATAAGTGTTCTGGGGCGGGAATGAGGCGTTGGATGGACAGGATGAGAGCTTTGTGTTAATCTTAGGTTGGCTTCTATCCTCGGGTATTAGGGACTCCAGAACACGATAATTACGGAACAGAACCGCGCGGGTTATCGTGGTGAGTAGCGTTTGTCGCTTCATTACCGTTTGTGCTCTCACCACCCGATTGCGGCGAAACCCATCTCAGTCACGTGATTATACTAGATATGCTAATGTCGGCGCTTGTTTAGGACTTGTGACAATACACCGTGTTGCGTGGGGGTTTTCTCCTTTGCCCAAGCAGGAACTACGTTGAAAAGCCATCCCAGATTACACAGCCCCCTTGCAGAGCCCCGCAACACTTATTAAGCTTTCATCAGACAAATACTCTACTGATTTATCAGATCCAATTCAAGGGCCTCCTCTCCAGATGCTATCAGCAAAATGACCCAGAATTCCTAAACTTCATCTCACCCGACGCGATTAGCGATGGTCACCGATCATTTTTATGATTACTTGTTACTCATTTAGAGACTTTCGCTTGCTAGGGCTGTCAATTCGTGGAACCGGTCTTCTGAATCCGAATTTGGAATTTACGTCTGGAAAGGACGTCTTACGATCAGGAAGCTTGGTGGGACTTGGGGTTGAAGTCGGCAGTCAGTTGAAGCGACTTTTAGGATATGCATGTGGGTCCAGTTTCTATGGGAAGGGAATCTAGAGGAAACCCCAAACTAGAACTTTTTGTGTTAATCTTAGGCCGGCAATCCGGCGTGGATGGTAGCAGCCCTGCAGCGTACGATGTGATGGTTTAGAAGACTATTGGTGGACAGGGTTGCTTCATAGAAGGTGTGTCTACCCTGGTCCCTACGTCAGTCGAACTGTAGTCTTGATCAGCGCTACTCGCTCCCGCCCAACCCACGAGGCTCGCTTGAAATACTGAACTCGAAGTATTGAGTCTATTACACCCACATTCACGAGCAACGAAGGCCCAAGGTCGAACGTCTGTATTACCTGCGGCTCTACAAATCTCAACTCTCCCAGTGGCCCATCAGTTAAACTTCGTTCAAAGCACGGCCGTTTGAGGCGGAAATTGATTACTTCAAAGTATGAAAACTGGGACCAATCGAACCATTCCAAATATAGGCACCGAGAAACCGGAGCGAAGATGCACTTGAGCAAATTTGTATACCCCAGGCCAGGTGGTGGGCAATGATTTGTGTGCTTTGTGTCATTTCAGTATAGGTACCGATTATCGGCACTCTTCAATCGCAACGACTTGCAAGATAACTTGAATGAGTCTTAGTTTGTTCTAATGACGTAAGGCTATTTCGGTAGGAAATACAACTACTCAATAGTCTTTTTCAAGGCAATCCCAATCCTGCGACAATGTTTATTCTAAACGTAGGAAATTTACGTGTTGGATAAATTATACATTACCACCGACGGTCAATGCAATACTCTCAAAAACTTGATGATGTCCTTACAATGCTAGGTCACCTAGTCTACCGCGATCAGACCTAATTTTGGCTTCACCGGACTCTTTAGGTTAGCCCAAATCATCTTGTCAATGTCTACGAATTCGCGCTTAGAGATCGACGCGACTTCGATAGGGACCATGGGTCATAATATTTTCTATTGTTTGGGAGTTGCTTCGCGAAACAGTATAAAGACCCCTCCTCTCACTCTTGCCTACATCAACATCATTTTCCTCTGCGATGTTGCCCGCTCTAGCTCGTGTTATCATTATACCGACCCTCATCTTGGCGCTCTCCACTTTAGGGGTTGTAGAGGCCGCCATTGGACCCGTCACGAATTTGGAGATAGTTAACAAAGTTATAGCGCCAGATGGCTTCAAGCGCTCGTCAGTTTCTAAATTGGCTTGATCCAGATCAAAGCTTATTGCGGACGTTACAGTGCTGTACTTGCGGGAGGAATCTTCCCAGGGCCAGTTATCAGGGGAACGAAAGTACGTCGGTACTGATAATATACTTGCTGACTCCACTTAATGTGTATTACGTATCTCTTGGGGGTGCGTAGGGGGACAGGTTCAAGATCAATGTGATCAACAAGCTGACGGACCCTACGATGTTACTGAGCACAAGTTTAGTATGTGATCAATTACACCAAGTCGTCAGCCTTTTCCTTAACATTATCTTTTCCTCGAACAGCACTGGCATGGAATACACCAAAAAGGCACGAACTGGGCTGATGGGCCGTCGTTCGTAACCCAGTGTCCGATCACGACGAACCACTCGTTTCTCTATGATTTTTCAGTGGCGCACCAGGCGGGGACGTACTGGTACCACTCGCACCTGTGTGAGCAGCCTTTAATTTTGTGAGCCCAGCTACTATGTATACTTATTGGGGAATGGGACAGCAACACAGTATTGTGATGGCCTTCGCGGGGCAATGATTGTTTATGATCCCGAAGATCCACACAACGATTTATACGATATCGATGATGGTCAGTGATAGTTCTGTTTTCGTCGACGTGCCCATGATATTGTGTTCACATCATCTAGAATCAACAATCATCACCCTCGCAGACTGGTATATCGTACCCTTCCCCATACTTATCCATCCACCTAACTTAACTCTTTACTTAGGTACCATGTCCCATCCCAGTCTAGTGGTGCCATGCGTGTGCTTGCAACCTTGATTAATGGCAGAGGTCGATACGACGGCGGGGATAAAATCCCCCTCTCAGTCATCCACGTCGAGAGAGGCAAGCGCTACCGGTTCCGGGTAATCGGTATGTCCTGCGACCCCAACTTCACATTCTCAATCGACGGACACACTATGACCGTCATCGAGGCCGACGGGGAAAATACCGTCCCACACGAGGTGGACTCTGTTCAAATACATGCCGGCCAGCGCTACTCAGTCGTCATGAATGCGAACCAACCTGTCGGTAACTATTGGGTGCGCGCAAACCCCAGCATTGGCCAAGGGTTTGATGGTGGGCGCAACTCCGCGATCCTGCGCTATGCTGGCGCACCGGTTGCTGAACCTGCACCTGTCCCTGTACCCCCGCCTCGCAAGCCTTTACGGGAAGTCGACCTGCACGCGTTGACAGATCCCGCTGCCCCTGGGCTCCCTTACCCTGGCGGAGCGGACATTGTGTTGAACCTCGTGACTGGCTTCAGTGATGGTAAGTTTACAATGAACGGCTACCCATTCATCCCACCAAGCGTGCCCGCCCTGTTACAAATTATAAGTGGGGCCAAGAGTACACAGGAGTTGATGCCGAAAGGGAGTTATTATGAGCTACCACGCGGGAAAGTCGTAGAGGTCTCGTTACCGGGGACCGCGATCGGTGGACCAGTGAGTGATTTTATTTCTGGCGTTCTGGGCCCCATTGATCTCTATATTGCGCGCGGTGTAGCATCCATTTCATCTGCACGGCGTAAGTGTCTCACGTCATACTCGAACACTTATTCACGATTTAATGTATCTGCAGCATTCCTTCTCGGTGGTACGCAGTGCGGGCAACGATACGTACAATTTTGTGAACCCTGTCCGCCGGGATACATTCGACGCGGGACTCGGCGGAAGTAATGCTACTATCCGTTTTGTGACTGATAATGCTGGCCCGTGGTTTTTACACTGGTATGTTGCCGCATTTTCCATCCAGTTTTTGAGTAGTCATCTATGTGCAGTCACATTGACCGGCATCTTGAGCTGTGCGTTATTTTTATGCTCTCTACATTTCACTGCTTATGTGACATACATCCAACAGTGGCCTCGCGGTTGTCTTCGCAGAAGATATACCAAATACAGTCAAGGAGAACCCGGTCCCTGGTAAGTGCTGTGTATGTTCCATTCCATGAACAAGGCTCAATAAGCGGCTTATCAGAGGCTTGGGAAAAATTGTGTCCTCTATACAATGCTCAAACCTGATCAACTGTAATATAGGTATTTGGTATGATGCTAACCAGCATCCCAATTACAAACTGAGGATTTGTTGTAAATTCGTTTTGTGGGGGGTCAGATCCAGTTACCCTCTAACACATTTCCATTATCTCTGTTCTTGTATAATTCTGAATGAACCTTTGTTCTAATTAGCATTGTATTACCGTTGACAAACCAAATATCGGCGACCTACAAACTTCAAAATTTCGCACACCCCCCTGATTTTATGGAAGCACAAAATTAGGGCCTAGGAAATGTTAAAGCGTTCAAGAAAGCCTCATCGATTGCACGACTGCTCTTTCATATGATGCCGGGCTGGATTTGCGTCAGGCTGATTTCCTGATTCTCGGCACTACCTGCTCCTCACCAACTTCAGCGCTTGCATAAAACATTTATGGAGAATGAGTTTTCAATGCATCATAATCCACAAACGGCCGCTCACCTAAGAACTTGGATGCTTCACTTATTGTTCATTTACGCACTCGAGATACCTTGAAAGCGAAAAAAGTACTTGGGTAGATTAATATGCCCTGGGATTGGGAGTAGGTCATATGTGCATGCCGTTGTGTGGCTTCAAAGGCGCCAATTGCCGGTAGCTCGGCCAGTGTAGGTAATAACTCGATTGAGCTGATCCAGTTTCCTTAGTTTGTGATCAACGGGAAAGATCAGGTGCTCCCGGGTTATTCGGTTGGACACCCATACTAATCAGTTTTTTGTCAGGATTATCATCTTCCCGACTCTTACAATAAAGAACCTCCAAATTTTCGAAACCTATATTTGCTTGGGAAAAAGGAGTAGGTATGGTACATCACTACCAAGTCAATCTAGTACCCAGGAAATTCTGTTCATATAGTGGGCCCGAGTCGAACACACAGTTCGAGTAGTGCCCACGCCAACAGTTTCATCGAACTCTTTTGGTTAGTCCCACATATCCCATCAGCATTAGTGTATTCGTAGGCTCGGAGATTGTCGCAACTTCAACAGGGGCTGTGAGTTACGGTGAGTTCTTTCCGCCACCCGGGCAATCCACAGGACAGTATAAAACCCCACCATTCTGTCAATGGCGCCACTATCATTTTTCTCCCTTATAATGTCGCCTACTCTGGCCAATCTCGTCAGCGTGCCAGTACTTGCACTTGCACTCTCATTTCTAGGAGTTACAGAGGCTGCCATAGGGCCCGTCGCCGAGTTGGAGATAGTAAATAGAGATATAAGCCCCGATGGCTTCAAGCGCTCGTCAGTTTCCAAATTTACTTTACCCAGACCCTTCCGTAGAGAGCTTACCTGTACGGTGCTATAGTACTGTACTGGCAGGAGGTACTTTCCCGGGCCCACTTATCACAGCAACGAAAGTACGTGACAGCCCGGAATGCGCGACCACGAATTGCGCATTTATCAGCGCGCGTATAGGGGGAAAGGCTCAATTTCAAGATCATGAACGCGTTGACAGATCCTACGATGTTACGTAGCACAAGCATAGTACGTTTATAATACATTCCCTGTGTTTTTAATTCTTCCCCACTCACAGATCTCTGTAGCACTGGCACGGAATTTATCAGAAGGGCACGAACTGGGCCGATGGAACGGCATTTGTAACACAGTGTCCAATTGCCGCAAATGACTCGTTTGTGTACGATTTCTCAACGGTGAAGCAGTCGGGGACGTACTGGTATCATTCGCATTTGTGTAAGTGATTCGGTGTTCCTATCCTGATTTTTGGTTGCATTCGTCGAGATCAGCTACGCAATACTGTGATGGGCTACGTGGGGCTCTGGTCATCTACGATCCAGACGATCCACATAAGGACTTATACGATGTTGATGACGGTCAGTGATGTTGTTTATTTATTTTATAAAGCTGTGGTGTTTCACTCACTCACATTAACGCCATGTTCCAGAGTCGACCGTTATCACTCTAGCGGATTGGTACGCCATACTTTTCCCACCATTTCGAAGTCTACCCATAGTTCAATTTTTCAAATAGGTATCATGTCCCGGCTCGTTCCATTGGTTTTGTGCCCCCTACTGCAGTTGCGACTCTGATTAATGGTAAAGGGCGCTACGGCTTTGGTCCCAATGTCGCCCTCTCGGTTATCAATGTCCAGCGAGGCAAGCGCTATCGATTCCGACTTATTGGAATGTCGTGCGAACCCAATTTCACTTTCTCGATTGACAATCACACAATGGCCATCATCGAGGCCGACGGGGAGAACACCGTTCCGCTCGAGGTCGATTCAATCCAGATCCACGCCGGGCAGCGCTACTCGGTTGTCGTCACCGCCAACCAGGATGTAGGCAACTACTGGGTCCGCGCAAATCCCAGACCTCCCCTCGGTATTTCAGGGTTCGATGGTGGGCGCAACTCTGCAATATTGCGTTATGTCGGCGCACCGGAGGCTGAGCCCTCATTTGTTCCGTTCCCCCCGTCTAGTGTGAAGCCCATGCGCGAGGTTGATATACATGCACTGACAGATGCTGCTGCGCCTGGACTCCCGCATCCCGGAGGAGCAGATGTTGTGTTAAACATCTTACCTGGCTTTGACCCCTTAACCCTCAAGTTCACGATGAATGGCCGTTCGTTTGTCCCGCCAAGCATGCCTGCATTACTGCAGATCATAAGTGGGGCGAAGGCAGCACAGGAGCTGATGCCAAAAGGGAGTTATTATGAACTGCCGCGAGGGAAAGTGGTTGAACTATCATTGCCGGGCACTAATTTCCTGGGCGGAGAGCCTGTGAGTTATTGTGGTCCTATCTATAATGCCTGGTGTACGATAACGTTTCTGTGATATAGCACCCGTTCCATTTGCACGGGGTGCGCTTCTCTGCTCTATAATTGAATGCTCATGCATATGTTGATGCATCGATAGCATTCGTTCTCAGTGATACGCAGTGCTGACAGCAGTACGTACAATTTCGAGAACCCCGTTCGTCGTGACACGGTAAGCGCCGGGCTTGAGGGTAGCAATGCAACTATCCGCTTCGTGACTGATAACGCTGGACCTTGGTTCTTGCACTGGTATGTGATCGTATCGGTGTCTTCCTCCAGAGCCCTCATGTCCCGTATGTAGCCATATTGACTGGCACCTTGAGCTGTGCGTTCATTTTATAATTTCTGCACCATGTTGCTCATGTACCATATTCCTCATAGTGGCCTCGCAGTCGTCTTCGCGGAGGATATACCGAACGCTGTCAAGGAGAATCCAGTCCCTGGTGGGTGTCCGTAAGTCATATAGACTAAATTTTGTTCAATAAGCGGTTTAACAGAGGCTTGGGAAAATTTGTGTCCTCGATACGATTCGCTGAAGCCCGATCAATTGTGAGGGAATTGTTTGGTCCATTGCTGGTGGGGTTTCAAACCTGTGGTCATCTCTCCCAAGTCACATGTACTATTGTGTAAAAAACAGTGCATATTCCACTGTATGGTCCATACTGGACCACATCTTGGTGTCTCGACATGCTTTGAAGATTTCTTCTGATTTAACTAAACCTTGATATCTTTCCACCCGTTTTAATCTTTATTTTCCTTGCTTATTCCTTTAAATTTATTATAATCACTCGTTTGTTCATTTACGGATCGAATATGGGCCCTGCCAAACTTACTTTATTATTCATTGTCCGGAATTTGTTGGTTTGTAAAATCACATGGGTAGGGAACGTCCCAACTAACTCTTTGAGCTTCAGTTTAAGTATGATAAAATACCAGAACTTGTGCTATACCAAATCGATGATATGGGTTGGGTGGGTTGGGCCAAAGTGAGGTAATAGACATTGGAATTGAGTAGAAATGATAAAATTAACCAACCGAACAGATAACGGCACGTGGTGTGACAGATCGTGTCCCCCACATGACGGGTTCGGGTTTTAGGCCTATTTATTTTTTCCATCCACTCGGAGGCTCCGGGGGACAATATTGAAATCCAACACGGCGTTTTCAATGTTTGAATCGGGTTACAAAGCCTAGTATACATCTATCTTTCGATACCTGGAACCAACCTAGAACGCTTTCGGTTTCAGCATATCTGATTTCAGGGCAGTAATCAAATCTAGTGGTCACCATACTTACATTTCCATTTGCAAAAGACGACACTAAATCACTCAATGGCTCGTACCACCTGTGGAGATTGGGAATCCATCGTTAATTTTGTCAGCACCCAGCCAGCTACATCGGACTTGCATCAAACCAGAGTTCAGACACCAGAAAACCATTCCAGACGCCACTAAGCATGAGGCCTATGTTGACTCCGGTTTGGAGCAAGGTCTTCACTTCTTTTGCTTTGTCTGGGCTCTGAAGGTAGGCGAGGGATAAGCATAGATGCCTGCATTCTATTACGCTTTGCACGTTGGTTCCGAGCGCTGATAACTCAAATGGAGCATAATACTTGTTGAGGGTTCCTTCCAATGCCTTTAGGAGTTTTTGGGTTTCCTGGTTCATGATGGCTAGGGTAAGGCAGGATTCTGTAATGCCATTTTAGTTGGACGCGCGGATAGTAGGGTCTACTCGGATCTATGGGACCCTACCCATCAACTCATCCCTAAAAGCGACACAGGCATTTCCATAGGGACCCACAGACCATTACGTATTTTCCGCTATTTGGAAGCTACTAGTATAAAGCTGTCGGGTCGCGTTCTGCCAGCATTGTGGGTTTTCAAATGCCACTAACCCCTCCTCTCATCGGTGCACTTACACTAACGCTCACATTTCTGGGGGTTGTGGAGGCTGCCATCGGGCCTGTCGCAAATTTGGAAATAGTCAACAAAGTCATCAGTCCAGATGGCTTTGCGCGCTCGTTAGTACTAAATTGATGCTCTTCTACACGGAACTCACGTTATTGGAATTGCAGTGCAGTGCTCGCAGGGGGCACCTTTCCGGGGCCGCTTATTAGGGGGATGAAGGCACGTTATAACTTGTTTCTTGTTACTATAATGCAAATATATTGGGACGCATAGGGTGACAGATTCAATCTAAATGTGGCCGACGCGTTGAAAGACCCAACAATGTTACGTAGTACGACGATAGTACGTTCTCATTATAGACCTAGGATCGTTCTTTCTTCACTCACTTTACCATACAGCACTGGCATGGGATCCACCAAAAAGGTACAAACTGGGCTGATGGCGCTGCATTCGTGACACAATGCCCAATTGCAGCGAACGATTCGTTCGTATATGATTTCTCTGTACCTCAGCAGGCGGGGACATTCTGGTATCATTCGCATCTGTGTGAGTCCGCTGAATAGTTTTACATAGGTTGAGTGCTCATTAGTGGTACCCTGGGCAGCAACGCAGTACTGTGATGGATTACGTGGAGCTATGGTCGTCTATGACCGTGATGATCCACATAAGAACTTATATGATATCGATGATGGTCAGTAACGTTCCCTCTTTTTTTCCCCGTGCTCCACTCACCTTAGTATACCGCCAGAGTCGACTGTTATTACCCTCGCGGACTGGTATGTTGCAATTCCTTCAGTACATCCATGTTGAACACTGTAACTCATTTCTTCGCTCAGGTATCATGTCCCAGCTCGTTCTGTTGGCGTCACTCCGCCCCCAGCAGTCGCAACTTTAATAAACGGTATAGGGCGCTACAACGGCGGACCCAAGGTTCCCCTCTCTGTCATCAATGTCCAACAAGGCAAGCGTTACCGGTTCCGGCTCATCGGCATGTCGTGTGATCCCAATTTCATCTTTTCCATCGACAACCATACTATGGCGGTCATCGAGGCCGACGGCGAGAATACTGTTCCACACGAAGTCGACTCAGTCCAGATCTATGCTGGACAACGGTACTCAGTTGTTATGAATGCAACTCGACCCGTCGGTAACTACTGGATCCGCGCGAACCCCAGTGTCCCGCTCGGCCAACCTGGGTTTGACGGTGGGCGTAATTCCGCGATACTGCGCTATGCTGGCGCACCGGATACCGAGCCTGCGACTGCACCTGTCTCCCCGCAAAGCGCAAAGGTCCTGCAAGAAGTCAACCTACGTGCACTCACAGACGCTACTGCACCTGGGCTCCCTCATCCCGGCGGGGCGGACTTCGTACTAAACCTTGTACATGACTTTGACACCAGAACGCGCAAGTTCAGGATGAATGGTCACTCATTCACCCCACCGAATATGCCTGCACTGTTGCAGATTATGAGTGGCACGAAGACGGCGCAGGAGCTGATGCCAAAGGGAAGCTATTACGAGTTACCGCGCGGGAAAGTTATAGAGCTATCCTTGCCAGGGAGCCAATTTGGTGGACCGGTGAATCGTTTTTCTCTTGATGCTTTGCGCTTTGCTGATGCTCGTTATATATATAGCATCCATTTCATCTGCATGGTGTAAGCTCTTCCGATTTGTCTCTGACATTCGTCCATGGTCTAACGTGTCAACAGCATTCATTCTCAGTGGTACGCAGCGCAGGCAGCACAACATACAATTTTAAGAATCCCGTACGTCGGGATACAGTTAACACGGGTTTTGACGAAAGTAACGCCACCATCCGATTTGTGACTGACAATGCTGGGCCGTGGTTCCTGCACTGGTGAGTCATCATATTGCTCGTTTCATCTCCAGATTCTCACCGACCATGCGTAGCCACATTGACTGGCATCTTGAGGTGTACGTTATTTCCAGCACCTTTACAGTTCAACCAGGGTGCTTACGTATTATATTTTTGTAACCATGTAGCGGTCTCGCGGTCGTATTCGCTGAGGATATGCCAAATACTGTGGCGGAGAACCCTGTCCCTGGTGAGTAGTTCGGATCGCATTGGAGAACCGAAGATGGCTCAAACATAATTTGATAGAGGCCTGGAAGCATTTGTGTCCTAGATATGATTCATTGAAGTCTGATCAGTTGTAGGGTGGTGCTTGGTATGAATCCAGTGTTTCGGTGTCTGTCCCCCTCCCCCATAATACTAGAGAATAGCGTTGGACACTCACATATTGTTAGATGGGCTTAAGTAGATTTGTGTCGTATACATATAGTTCATTGGCTCCTAGTCAATTATAATCTTGACATTCACTTGGCTGAAACTTGGAGTCATCAATTTTGAGCCCCAGAATGATTACCTCACTCGATTCGTTCCACGCCCCCATCTACATGCATTGACAGGGTAAATGGTCTATTAGGTATAATGTATTGATGATTGAAGGGCGAAGTTTTTTTTCTTGCATCACGTAGCGTTCATTATGACTACGCCCTTCCGAAAATATGCGGTAGTATAAGGTAAATATTCCACATTGATAGCAACTCACCAGTGTTGGCCATTCCACTGGTTTGTCACTGTTTTTACACAAAGCCATGTTTTGTGGCTTCCACCACGTCGTATGGCCTGTGTACATTCTCACAGCCATACTTCATATCCATCATTGTGAGCCGAGAAGATAATCAAACAGATATGTCAAGTACAAGTTATGCGACGGATTCAGGCCGGATTTGGAAGCCCAATGAAAATTATCTAATACTGGCGCTTACCCGGCGTCAGCCACTGAACACGTCATGTGGATGTGGGAAGCCACTGTTAAGCCATGAATGTGGCTTGTGGCTGTGGCCTCCCGGCATGGCTTGGCCAACACTGCAACTCACTGCAAAGTAAGATCTGTGGCCTAATTCTGACTATGAAAATTTAAAAAATCTTCCCCATATATCATCCAGCCATCCAGGAAAGTACTAGTCAATATCAAATTCAAATGTCCACAGCTCCACACATTGTAAAGTGCATCATTGGAATGCAAGCTGCCCAGTATATACAGGTGTCATTCTACAATGCATGCCACATTCCAGATGCTAGA
>MU150322.1:94196-119423 GCA_015584075.1 Collybia nuda
TTAAACCCTTCCACTTCGTATGATTTTGCACAGACTGGAATTGTCACTACCGACTACAACTTTGGTTATTCAGGAAGTGGCGGAAATTGCTACTATACAAATAAGTAAGCCTTGGTGAGAAAGCCTTGGTCCGGTGTTTCGGGATAAGAGGTATCCTAAGGTATCAAAAACTACAAGGGGTAATCAATGATGAGCCAAACTTCTATCTTATAGCTGGTCAGGTCTCAGCGCATCGTATAGGGGACATAGTTCTTTCCAAGCCTCTGTTAAGCCATATCTGTTGAGTGAATGCTATTATAATAACCTACAGGACACCTACCGGGGACGGGGTTCTCCTCCACAACATTTGGGATATCTTCTGCAAAGACGACTCCAAGGCCCCTGCGCAGCATGTAATACATGAGCAACATAGTCCAGAATTTGCAAAATAAACATACATGTCAAGGTGCTGATCAACATGGCTGTATACAGGTTAGATCACAGGAATAAGAGTACAAAAACAGAGATGTACCAGTGCAAAAACCAAGGCCCGGAACTATCAGCTACAAAGCGGATGGTGGCGTTACTACCGGCAAGTCCTGTGTTGAATGTGTCTCGTCGTACAGGATTTTTAAAGTTGTATGTGTCGCTGCCTGCACTGCGTACCACCCAGAACGAATGCTGTCGAAGCATCAATTCGGATGAGTATTCGGGAAAGAATCCAGGGAAACTTACTCCGTGCATATGGAACGGATGCTACATAACCCACCCATGTTAGGAACCAGAGAAGTTCAGATTTTGATATAAAAGAGGAAAAGGCCACTTCAACTCACAGGCTCTGCGACACCGGCATGCCCAACTCCTGGTAACGATAGTTCTACCACCTCCCCACGTTTCAATTCATAATAACTCCCCTTGGGCATCAGCTCCTGCACCGTCTTCGCCCCACTTATAATCTGCAACAATGCTGGCGCGCTTGGAGGGATGAACGAATGGTTATTCATCAGGAACCTCCATGCCATCGCGTTGAAGCCTATCTTAAGATGTACTGGCCTGTCTACTCCCCCTGGGAATGGGAGTCCTGGTACAGTAACATCAGTAAGCGCACGCAAATCGACTTCGTGGAGCGGCTTCCTGCTAGGTGGAGGCTGCACGAAATGGGGCTCTGTCTGTGGCGCACCGGCATAGCGCAGGATTGCAGAGTTGCGCCCACTATCAAATCCAGCCAAGAGGCCACTAGGATCCGCGCGTATCCAGTAGTTGTCAATGGGTTGGTTCGCATGCACGACAACTGAATAGCGCTGCCCAGCATAAATCCGGATCGAATCGACCTCGTGAGTAAGAGTATTTTCACCATCGGCCTCTATGATGGTCATGCTGTGTTTGTCAATGGAGAAGTTAAAACTAGCTTCGCATGCCATGCCAATGAGACGAAAGCGATACCGCTTGTTACTATGGATATTGATGACCGAGAGGGCGATCTTGCGTCCAACGTCATAACGGGTCCTGCCTTTACCATTAATAAGAGTCGATTCTGGGATTTTGAGGTCAGGAGACCGGGAAGAGACATGGTACCTAGTTTAAGAATCGAGTTAGGAGGGCGGCGGGTAGATGTGTTATAGAAAGGGTACAATGTACCAGTCTGCTAGGGTGATAATAGTGGATTCTACCACCGAAATGCTAATTTTAATGGGGTGTTTTGTTGATAAAAAAAAAGAGATTATTACTGACCATCGTCAATATCATATAAATGTTTGTGCGGATCCATAGGATCGTAAACAACCATTGCCCCACGTAGGCCATCACAGTACTGCGTTGCTATCCCCATTCCAATTTCAATGAGTGCAAAAATCAAATATAAACGGAGTTGTAAACTTACACAGGTGTGAATGGTACCAGTATGTCCCCGCCTGATCCGGTACTGAAAACTCATAAAGGAATGAGTGGTTTGTTGTGATTGGGCACTGTGTCACAAATGCTGTGCCATCAGCCCAGTTCGTGGTCTTCTGATATATTCCGTGCCAGTGCTACGAGTGACAAAGACAGAATTAGTAGGATTCGGAGGCACCAGTAAACCGTGAATACGCACGACAGTTGTACTAAGTAACGTATCAGGGTCTGTCAGCGCATTTTTCACGTTGATTTTGAACGTGTCCCCCTATGTGTCTAAATAAATACATTAAATATGGTCACGAACTGCATGGCGCACTTTCACTCCTCGGATAAGTGGCCCTGGGAAGGTACCTCCTGCAAGTACGGCACTGTGAAACCACAAAAGTAAGTGAGTGTTATACAGGTGAATCTAGGTAAAATTCAAAAACTGACGAGCGTTTGTAACCATCCGGCATGATATGTTTGTTCGCTATCACCAGTTCTGCAATGGGCCCTATGGCGGCTTTGGTGATCCCCAGGAACGAGAGCACAAGTACTAGTGCTGGCACACTTATGGGGCGAGTAGGAGGCAGCATTTTGGGGGAAAATAATGATGAATCGGACGATAAAAGGATCAGCTTTTATACTGAATCGAAATAGTTTTCAATAGTAGGATTCATTTTGCGGCTATTGAAATCATATCGGTTTCCGGGCTTGCGAACCTGTTGACATTGATGGGCGGGTCAAACTAACCTAAACTTGATGGTGTAGTAAAGGGTGGCCGGATCTCGCAAAATGGACAAATAGAACGGACGGATATGGATTTTAAGGGCGTTCTGTAGATCGTAAATGATGTATGTACCCGCTTCAGACTTCCGTAGGTTTTGCATCCTCCACGTATTACTTGGTTTTAGAAGAGTAGATTTCCTTGAAAAGATGGATGAGTTCGGTATGTGCATATTCAGCAGAAATACTGACATACTAAAGCAGTGTCATTAGCTAAAGTCTGTATCCAGTGTCATCGAGAATGATTCTATCAAACCCCGAATCAATTCAATTTCATCTCAGACAGCCAGGGGTTTGAACAAAGCCGAAGACCCTCCCTGGCACAAGGAAAGTTCCCTAGTTGGACCCGAAAAACTAGTGTCAGAACGGTATTCAAGAAAGCGGTGGTAGACAAAAATAAACTTATACCCACTCTGTGCTACTCGTTTCACGACCAGCAAGGTTTGAAGTATAGTTTACCCTGCCGGTTTCATTCCAGGGTTGGGTTCCGGAGTGGCAAAAATGGAAACTTGAAGAGCATATCACAAGAATGAAGTACCAAGTGCGGAGATTCAGTCACACCTGTGGCCCTGTTTGCAATATACACTGTTCAACTCTACCTTCTGTCAATTTGCATAACATGACCATGAGCTAAAATCTGTCGTTCCTTACCTTTGTAAACCAAGCATGGGTTTTCGAACCTGGTGTAATACTGTGCACCTGAGTGTCAATGATGGGTGTCTTGATGCATGGTGCGGAGCTTGCTCACGTCTGTATACGTATGGCATGGATGAGATGACAAGATGGTAACGAAGCCCAGTGCATAAAATGATAAACCAGACTATTGATCGGAAATATCCCCAATTTTGATGAATTTCTTAATCGGGACAATAGATCTAAAAAGCTTATCGCATCCAAGTAGTTGTGGCGAACAATATCTAGATGAACGAATGTCTTATGCACCATGGCTGTGGATCATGTGAGTAGGTTTTCCTCCTTAAAACTTGAAGCTGTTGCGCAGGGTATTGCCCAAGATGTTCGAAAATCGATAATCCTACAACGCGGTCCCTACTGAGTAGCCTCACGGCACTGGGGCCATTGTATGTATTTTTTGTCCGGAATAGTCTCGATGGGCTGAAAAAGTTCGACGGTCCTGAACAATGGAGAAATTATCACCTTATATCCTATTACAGTGAGAGTATGATTATTTGCTAGTAGATAATCGCGTTTTTTTATTATCCTCAAAACGGAACGGTTTTAATCTGTCGGTCCTCGATTTTTTGTTCTGCAGGTGATACTCTGAACCATTGCGCTGAGGTTGAAGCTGTGTTGGTTTGGGTAGTTCCCCACACAGTAGAGTGGGCAAAGGAAAGGTGACCAGGGGTCGCGACACGAATTTCTTCGTCTCTAGGATTTCCTCTTCCTCTAAGGCCTGCGTCAAGTCCAAAGCATTCGACGAGAGTGCGCTGCTGGTTCACAAGCATGATAACCACTGTGGGATACATAGTCTAGAAGCATTAAGATTTAATGGTTGGATAGGGAGCTCTAAAGGTGGCGAACGAACCGTTGCTACAGTAGCAAGGCTTAACACGATCCCTGAAGCATAAAATTGATTGGATAGAATTGGCCCAGGGTAGCAATACAAAACCGTTCGTACCAGCTTGACAAAGAACCAATAAAAAGCTGAACTTTTACAATATAAATATGATCATTACCTGAAGCGTACAGTAAGCGGTCCCCGACTCGATAAGTGCGATGAGTACTTTCTGTGCTGAAGACAATGAACCGATGGCCTTGATCCTTGGCGACTTTCGGTGAACCCTGATAGGGCACACCGTCATTTTCTGGGGAATTTTATCATAAATTCAACTCGCCATAGTTTGTACCCAATCAATAGTGTTGCGACCATATTGGTAGCAAACGATAGCGCCAAATTTGCCGTTACCAGTTTCATTGGGAGGACAGGCTCCCTGAGCTGTACAGCACGGAAAGCCAACGGGGATGTCATGTATGATAAGTAAGTCAGGCCAGTCCCTTGAAGAACAGTTAATTGTATTTTTGTTCCATCGTACTTGGGTCTTACCTATTGTACCGAGAAAAAGGGCTCCAGGGACGGCCATTATCCATATATCATCAGAAAAAAGGACCCAGGCTCTCCATATTACTATACCGTCACTGATGTAAATCTAGCAGAACATATAAGTAGTGCCATAATCAACTCATTCTAAGTTCCAGATACATACCGGTAGTTGATCAACCACATTTTCGATCACGTCTATGTGGAAAACCTGGCGGCCCAGGCCTGCGAGTCTTTTACTATCTCCAAAACTTGCTGGATCATCGATAACTAAAGCCTTGATACTAATGAAAAGCCCAGCTGAATATGTGGTCCAATGTATGCCCATAAGGATAAAAGACATTAGCGAGATGGTAAACAAGATTCTCGATGACCAAGAGCGGAGTCCACGGCGCCTGTTAGCGCAAACCCAGGGTTAGTTTTTGTAAAAGCAGCGTTGTTCCGAACTCACATAAAAATAGTAGTTGATTGGGCGAAAAGATAGATGAATACTCCTGAAGAAAATAATTAGCACTTTATATATGTAAATAGGATTGTGTATCACCATATAACAATGACTCGGGTAGCAAAAAGACAGAATTTATGAGGACCGAATTTCCAAAATTATGTACGATAGCAGCCTCTTGGGGAGTCATTGGAACAGTGAAGCTTGGAGAGCGATCCAGAATCAGGCAATACTTCTGCGAGGGTTGGCGTTTCTTATACACGAGGAGTGGCATATGAGATTTGTTGTTACATATGCTGATGGCAGGTGTTAGGAGTTCACGGCTGATCATCATACGTACTCAACTGACATAGAAGCCATCCTTCTAAGGTCATCTACCTACGTACATGGACCCCTGGTACGAAAAGTTTGATGGATCAAGTACCGCTATCCAGTCAAGTTTCTATAAGAAAGCTAGTCAGCTCAATCCAGGCCCAGATCCGTCCACCTATAATCAACCGAAGACCAAAAATGTTACCTGAAACGCTAATCCTCTAGGGGAAATAATGGTTTGAACAAGGGTTACCGGTTACCGTCGCGGCCCCAGCGTCACGATAGGCGGAGTACAAACTTAGATTGAATTATGGCCAAATTTAGACTGTTGAATGATGGTTTGAACGAGCATCCATCTGACTCCTAAAGCCAAGCCCAGGGACTAACAAAACTAGCGTTCCTGGTGGACATCCATCAGCCATAAGAAAACCTCTATGGCCTTGCCCCACCCCACTGGTACCTAACTGTTGATACCAGTTTACGTTTCACGTCATTACAACTGTTTGACAGGATACCTCAGGAGGCCTTGGCTGTCGTCACATTCGGTCATAAGCCCTAGTTCATGAACACACAAAGTCTCAGGACCTATCATATTCATAAAATGAAATATGCACCGAAGTGTCTGAAATTCCGCCCGACCGACGACCCCAGTATGATTCCATGAAGATACCTGAATTATATCAGACGTCCCGAAATGTATAATGTAACCCCGCAGCTTGATAATGACATCTTGACACTTGACATTCATATCAGATTAGGTATCAGTGAGTGAAAGGTAAAGTTACAACGCACTATTTCCTTACAGCTCTGAATTAATCCTCCGTTGATACTCCACTCCACTAAGGGATAGGTCGAACTTGGATGGATGTTTTCCAATACAACGCCCCAATGAGCGCAAAGATAGGGCGAAAAGATGGACAGATCCAATAATGTCGTTGTCTTCGTACATTTATTAACTCTGATGTAATTGGACGCGTCTACAATTGGTGGGGGTAAAGTGGTAATGAAGTGAGGGGTTGCGAAAGCTCAGAAGGGAAGATACTGACCAAGGAAGGTACAATAAAGTCAATGGTCCTCTTCCAACAATTGCACTACAGCCACAAGAACTTGCTATCGTGGGGATTTCTCTTCTCAACTTTCACAAGACGGTAGGTTTTTGAACATGTGGTTGTGTTTGCGTACTTGTACAGATTGACACCCTTAAGTATCGTCAAAACAACGTTGGATTACAGGGTATACTGGGGGTATTTCTGTGTGATCTACAAGAATATCAATGAAGTTCGTTTTAGACATCAAGGAAGATGAAAACGCACCTTGGCCCAATACACATCATTCCTGTAGCTCATACTAGATCCATCTTTCTAGCCATTTCTCAATAAAGCGACCATCATCTGATTGGACTTGTGTCTGTATGACCCATGAGGTGTATGCGCAAATAGGCCATCGGAGTAGCACCGTGTTGCTTGTATGTTCAGATTTCGTCAAGCAGGTTCAGGTCATAAAAAATCAACCCGATCCGTGCCGGGATTGGCTGATCCCGCATGCGTTGTATCACGGAAGTTACCACGCATGTCGTTGACGAGTCAGAGACTCAAAATCGGTTTTGAGGCCTTCAGATTTTCACCATGTCGGTACTACATGCAGCACTTGAACTTCCCATTCAAACTATCCCAAACGAGCAAACCTCAACTTGAATTCCTGTCTTCCTCTCATCCTCCTAAGTGGACACGTAGTTGCCAATTGGAGGGCGCTTTCTTTCCTGGGTTATTTGCGAGTTTTCTCCTAGGGACATGTACAACGCTTTGGCGTTTTCTCAGTCTTTCGATGTGATACTTGGGTGTTCCAATCTTCGTAATCGTTCCTACGCCCGGACCCGAACAACCCCGACAGATGTAGACCTCCGCGCTGGTGCCCCATTATTATACTCTTGCAGGCTATACGCGGTGGTGGAGCGCAGGGAGCATATGATGTGGCGATAATCTTTGGATGAAATGAACCCGTCTCACCGAAAATGTATCCTCGGATATGCCAGGATCGAGGCAACATTCAAGAGAGCGGCATTCTGTTCTAGGGAACGCAGTACCGAGCAACAATGATCAAAAATCAACCTCGTATCATATTCAATATTGTATCTGGGTATCTTACTAGAGAACTGGAGTCAGCTCAAGCCAACCAGCACGGAAGATTAAAAGCATCTGACCGGCTCACCCTATTCTTATTTCTTACAATAAACTATCACGACTCCTTCCCAATATTTTCATAAGGAGACTATCTCGTCCTGAGTGTGCCCACGCTTATATGATCTAGCTTGAACACTGTCTAGTGATGCAGTGGTACACGGAAATCTCGTCCAAAGCTTTCAACCCCTTCTACGTGGTTTACTCGGCTTGACCCCCTGCCTGGGAGGAATGATCTCTCGATACCCTTGGGAACCTCAGACGTCTTCGCTACCTTGTCGAGTGCGAGAAAGTGGCTAAAATAGAAACTCCATCATTTCCTGTCGGGTCTGGTCGCATTTAGAGCGATTTGTGTTGGAATTTGGTGAGTTTCGGGATGTTCAGGCTGAGTTCTGATGAACCTCCAAGGCGTGAGGTGAGGGAAGGGGGGCATAAAGGGGAAGTTCGCATAATAGATTGTATACGCCGACTCGGAGGTCCATAATTGGAACGTGGCTGAAGATGCGTTGCCAAGGCCTGGCACTTTCAGTGGCCAATTTCTTGGAGATCTCATGTATGAATCGCGGGCTGCGTATCGAAGGTTTCGCCAAGTAGGAAGAACAATAAGGGGATATGTGATAATATGTCGCTCCTAAACAGGTGAACAATTAGCTTTCCCTCACCCAACCCTCGCCAAACACGTTCAGGCCTGGCGCAACGCGTCGCAACTCTCTGCTTGACCGACTGATTTGTTTTTACAAGCCGAAATTTTAAACGACCACTCCATAAGACTTATAATAATATTTCGGATTGGTGCCTACACCGCAATGGGCATTGTACTAAAACGGGAGGTTTTTACAAATCGCAATCCTCCCGCGGCCCATCTCCGTTCCTTACTTGAACATATGACCGTGGTTATATCTAGCATAGTGAAACCATAAAAACGAAGCATATCACAAAGACCCTTGCTGATAGACGAGACACAAACACTTCAGAAGTATGAATTTTAGATGACATATATTGAATCAGATATAGGACTCACCATGACCGAAGTGTATTGAGAAATCAAAACATATCACCCGGCTTATGTTGAATCCACCACTCAGGCTCTTTCCCAACAATCTCCACCAAACGATCAAATTGCTCTTTCGTAGGGCGGTTGTAATAGGATCGCTCGAAAGTGCTGCACATCGATAACACTGGCACAATTCTCTCAGGTTCAGCATTCATAACGAATGTGTCTTCGGCAATCGCCCTATCGTTGGGGCGTGCAGACTTCAAAGCGATGCGTCTAAAGCCCGAGGCTCGCCGTATCATACACAACCCAGCAAATACTCGATACAGTCTGTTGGATTCCTTGATGTCACAGGTAGGGTAATTTTCCTTCCAGTGGGTTTCGGTATACTTGAGAAGCCAACTCTCAGTGATGTTAAACCCGTAGTATAACACGCGTTTTGGGGTGATCCAATTTGGAACCGGCAAATCCATGAGTGAGTTGGGGTCCGCAGGACTTGGATTGACTGGTTGTTTTGTAATCTGTATCACAAAGTTATCGATGGAAAAAGCAGAGTATAGCATGGTGCTTACATGCATTTCTACTAGAGGTTGAATAAGAGAAGATGTGGACATGGCGTGGATTTGGGCTTGGGACGGTGATGGTTCGGTTGAAAGAACTTATATAAACGATCAAACTGAACTACCTTCTATATTCGGAACGGCCCGTTTTAGCCGATACACATGAACTTTTTCGCCAGTCATTCACTCCAAGGCCAAAGAATGACCCATTGTCCACGTTATTAGCTCCGTCCTTCCTCGCCAAAGTCGGACTCAGTCTAGGACTTACCTGTGCCTTGAACTAGAAGATAAACTCCGCCTGGCCAAGAACCAACCACTCGGCAGGCTAGAAAACGGTATTATAGATTTTTGGAAGATTTTTTGTCTAGGAGTTGCAAGCGTTTCAGCTTTTAGAGGGGTCACTCTGCAAGTCCTTCAACTATGCACGCAAATAAGCCCTGATATCGCATTCCCCTGCATTTCTGCGAGAACTTAAAGCATATAAAGTCCGCCGTCAGGACTTGAGGCTCAGGACTCGTAGATCTAGAATCGTGCTAAGACCTAGGTCTACTACAGTTGGACCCATTGTTGTCCTTTTATGTCGCAAGGACATTGATTTCCATTGTGAGCGATCAAATTTTCTATCTATATGGGCTAAAGAACTGCCCAAAAAACATATTGTGCCGCCGCAGGTATAATCAGATGATGAACATGAGCAACAAATACTCAGATTGGCGAAAACTCACATTGTCATAATAGAAGGCTTCCGTTTGATGGCCAATGCACGAGTGTTCCGATTCAATCAAAATTGTTCACATCTGAATAAACTCTTCATGATGATACATCCATAAATGAGAACAGGTTGATCACTCAAAAGTTACTGAAACCCCTCAATCGGTCACCTACATCACGCCCTTGTTGCTACTGGCGTAAGATAATTTCTTACCTACCCAAGACTTTAAACTCATATTGATTTGGATCCTCGCAGCTTGTATTGTTTGCTAACCATGAAGTCCACGAATGGTGATCTCGCCATCGCTATCGAGGCTGCTAAAACCGATACTAGGGAAGCTCCCTGGTACGGTGTCTGGAATATAATTCTCACTCAAAAGCTGTTCAATAACTTTTGCAAGAAACCCTGCTCGACAATCACATATCCTCAATTCCCCCTCACAAGTGATGTTGATACATGCGAAGAAGTTGAAGATGATGAAGAGAGTGAAGAGGAATTCGAAGAAAAGGACATCCGGATTCGCCCCACGGGGGGTGATGTGGGCCCGCTCACACCTGAACGCTCAGTTCCTATCCAGCACCATCCTATCCAGTACCGCCCTAATCGGTACCATCCTCCTAGGCATGTTCGCTGTTCCCCCATTGAACGCAAAACCGATGCCCCAAGCCCCGACACCGGTGGGATGTCATCTGATTTTCTTTTGTCAACGCCCCTACAAACTCCAATATCTACCATGAAAAATGCTACGCTGATAGGAGGTTCACCCAACATATCGACAAGGGCCCAACAAAACTATCGGTCGGCTCCCCAAAGTATTATATCCAGTGTTTTATCAAGCGCTCCGTCAAGCATAATGTCAAATGAATTGACAAGGGTCTCGGCGAGCACAGTGTCCCGCAGTCCATCGGTCGCAATTGCATCTGCTCCACACTTGTCAAGTCCCAAGAAATCAACGCGCATTCCTGATTTTGTTCAACTCATCTTCCGACCCAAAGCAGCCGAATTTCCATCCTTTGAAAAGATGATCATCTTGTTAGTAGAGATCAAGAAGCGAGTCCCGCAGGGAATCCCCACCCTTATCAACCAAAACTCACTTTTAGACCAAGTCCATGCCCAAGTTTACCATGCATTTTCCACTGACATGTCTATCCATACTCTGGGGATTATCATAGCACTTGGTGATGCTTGGACGTACCAAGAATACAATAGGCTGACTGCCTGGACTAATTTCATCCAGGAAGGTCCTAATCCCGATCTTTCCTATGCCCCACCTGGAAGCCAAAAACAAAAAACAAAGGCCCCGATAGCATTGACATCTGCTAAAGTTGAAGCACACTTCAATAATGGGTATGCTGTCCTTGGAACATCAGAGTCTGACCGTGCTCTCCTAGCCCTTCGACAAAGATTGAAGGAACTCGATAGATGGAAATAATGTCGTTTTCTAAAGTCAGTTCCTTTTCCACGTAGTCCCTCCTTTTCCTGACTAAAACCCCCCTCGTAATTAGCAGAACAAAATTACCCGCCTCTGTGTATTTAGCACAAATGTTTTGTGATCTTTGAAGTCTTGCCGTTTTGAGCCTTCTCAGAAATTTTTGTTTTTAATTACTATAAACATAGCTGATTTAAACTGTTACTTGTCTCAGAGGAAGCCAGGAATTACGATTTTCTATCCTTCTATTGAAACGTGCGTTTTGAACTTAAACGCAAGACTTTAAGCAAGCTGACGCTTGAAGCTTACACCAAGGAGGAAAGGTCTTATCATAGTGATCTCGAGAAAGGCCTTAGGTATATCGTATATATGAAAAACCATAAAAACTCCTAGATGACGGGTGAGGCACAAACGCTTCAAAAATATGAATATTAGACGACATATTAAATCAAATATCGGACTCACTATGACCGAAGTATGTTGAGAAATCAAAGCGTATCACCCGTCTTATGCTGAATCCACCACTCAGGCTCTTTCCCAATAATCTCCACCAAACGGTCAAATTGCTCTTTCGTAGGGCGCTTGTAATAGGATCGCTCGAGAGTGCTACACATCGATAATATTGGTACAATTATCTCAGGTTCAGCATTCATAACGAATGTGTCTTCGGCAATCGCCCTATCGTTGGGGCGTGCAGACTTCAAAGCGATGCGTCTAAAGCCCGATGCTCGTCGTATGATCCACAACCCACAAACCATCCTGTCCGCGTCGTCGGATTCTTCAATATCACCGCAAAAATGCTCCTCCCAGTGGGTCTCGGTAAACTTGAGGAGCCAATTCTCGGTAATGTTGAATCCATAATACAATACGCGTTTTGGGGTGATCCAATTTGGAACTGGCAAATCCATGAGTGAGTTCATCGAACGCGGCTGCGGGAAGGTGGGGATTCTTTGCGAAATTTTAAACTAACGAACGTTCAAAGCGTCAGGTGAGCTGGTCAAGGAAGCTGACACGAAGGAGCTTGAAGATGTGGATCAAGTGAAGCCCAGTTCCACCATGTCACATTACAAAAAAGTAGGGCTCGACCGACTCGGAGTCTATAATCGGAACGTGGCCCAAAATGTGTCGCCAAGTCCTGGCATGGCCGCGTTGGCCAATTTCTTGGGGATACAAATCGTATCCAGGCCTATGTATTAAGAGTGTCGCCAAGTAGGAAGGACTATATGGATATACGCGCTATGTAGCACTACGCCCAAACAATAGTACTTTCAATTTTACTAGTAGAATTTGAACAATGGCGTATAACGTATGATACCAAAGAATTAACAAGCATATTACATTCTCAGACAATCAAAACACGAAGACTACAGTCCAAGGTCGGATACTAGAGAACATGTATTGGATATGACATAGCACTCACGAGTCCCCAGTCTATACTGAGAGATTAAAATATATCACCCGACTTATGCTGAATCCACCACTCAGGCTCTTTCCCAACAATCTCGACCAAACGATCAAATTGCTCTTTTGTAGGGCGATTGTAATAAGAACGCTTGAGAGTGCTGCACATTGATAATACCGGCACAATTCTCTCAGGTTTGGTGTCCAAAACGAATGTGTCTTCGGCAATGGCCCCGTCGTTGGGGCGTGCTGACCTCAAAGTGACGCGTGAAAAGCCCGAAGTTTGCTGTATGATCCACATCCCATAGAATACTCGATCTGTGTCGTCGAATTCCTCGATATCAGTGTCGGAAAAATATTGATTCCAGTGGGTCTCAGTATATTTGAGGAGCCAACTCTCAGTAATGTTGAACCCATAATATAACACGCGTTTTGGAGTGACCCAATTTGGAACTGGCAGGTCCATGAGTGGGTTATGGTCCACAGGACTTGGATTGACCGGTAGTTTTGAAATCTACATCACAAGTTGTCAACAGGAATCACAGAATAATGGAATACTACGTACATGCATCGCTCCGAGAGGCTTAAGAAGGGATGATGTGGTCATGGTGTGGATATGGGTTTTGAATGATAACTGTTAAAGTTGTAGGCGCTGGGTGTTTCGTAAGTGGGGATGGGAGTGATAGTGGTTGGACAACTTGAAATACTGAAGCGTTCCTCCAACCGGAAATAGCCGCAGCTTCGGTGTCAATATTCAATCCAAAATGGCCAAAATACTTTGAGAACTACTCTCCGAATCACTGCACGAAACTTCAGCTATATGATGGACCGATTTGTATAAATTAGAAGTCTATACAATGTTACCCAATTTTACCATTGGCACGACATCTGAAAAAAATAACCTCCAATCGCTTGCCCGGCAACCCTCCCTTATAATTTATAAATCTAGGTGTATTCAAAAAGGGAAAGTTTTTGTTTGGCGATCTGGGCCGGGCTCTTTTGGTTCACTATTTTTAATAAAATTACCATCGGTTTCCCCACGTTCCATGGACGAAACATCCGAATGTTGTGTCAGGAACGTTTCAGCCTGAGTTGTTCTATGAGTTGCAGACCGCGCGAAGGATAGATGACCCGGAGTCGCTACGCGAACCTCCTCATCTCCAGAAATCCCCCTACTTCTGGAACCTGGATCAAGTCCAAAACACTCTACAAGCGTACGCTGCTGGTTGACGAGCATGATTACCACTGTAGGGTACATGGACTAGTAGCTTCATATTAGTATTTCGTCAACAAAGAATTAGAGACAACTAACCGTTGCTGAGCTGGCCAGGCTCAACACTGTTGCAGAGGCGAAGTACCGTGCGGTCTGCGGACGACCAGGATAACAATATAGCACCGTCCGTATCAGCTAAACAGAAGGGCTCAGTCTGAATTCAGGTCTTATTATCAAAATATGGGCCTTACCTGGAGCACGCAGTAAGCAACCCCTGATTCTATAAGTGCAACGAGAACTTTTTGCACAGAAGACAGCGAGCCAAGGGCCTTGATTCCCACCGTTTTTCTGTGAGCCCTAGTCGTATATTTAGCATCTATTTCCAGGGTGCCCAAGACAAGAATTGCACTTACCACAGTCTATAAGTAATTAGCAACGTTGTCACCGCGTTAGCAGTAAAAGATAGTGCCAAATTGGCAGTGACGAGTTTGAATGCTGGTACAGGTTCTCTATTCTGTACAGCGATAAACGCCGGCAAAGACACCATGAGTGCAAGGTAGGCCAAGCCAGTCGCTGGAAAATAATGAATATCCAATGGACTTTGGATTGGTTAACACAAACATACTTATGGTTCCAAGAAACAGTGCAACAGGGAGAACCATTATCCATATTTGCTCGGAGAATAGGGCCCACGCTCTCCAGATTACTATTCCATCACTGATGTAAATCTGCCGGATGATGTTATAATGTGAACAATTACTTCCCAAAACTCAAGGCATACCGCAAGCTGGTCGATCCAATTTTGAGCTACAAGAAAGGGGAACAGTCGGAGATTTACGATTGCCGGTCTTTTGACATCCCCAAGATTAGAAGGATCTTCGATAAAGAATCCCTTGATCGCAATGTATAACGTTGCGCAATACGTAGCCCAATGTATACCAATAAGGAGGAAACTTGTAAGGGAAGTTATAAACATAAACCTCGAAGGCCAGGACCGCAGTCCACGACGCCTACATACAAAAAAAAAGAATACTTCGTGAAATTCTATTCCAACCTTATCGTGTTGGACTAAACTCACATAAATATTACAGTGGAGTGGCTGAATAGATAAAGAAATGCACCTGTTCCATAAGAATAGTCAGATCCACGATCATAACATCGAATGTAGTGGGCGTACCAAACAGCAGAGATTCAGGAATGAAGAGCGTAAGGTTATTGCGGAGAGTATCCCCCGCTCGCCCAATAAATGCGGCTTCTTCAGGTGTCATTTTTGGAGAGGTGGGGGTGTTCGGAGTATCTAAATCCTCCTGCTTTGTCCTTATATACACTAGAAACGTTCTCCTTGATGGAAGATATTGTTAACATAACCGTGCGAATGGAATAAATCGCGAAAAAAAAAAGGCGGGCTCACTGACAAGGAAAACTATATATACCCACGTCAGCGAGGTTGCACGTAGGTTGCTACGAAAAAAATTTATGTTCGTTTTGCGTGTCGTTTGATGTCAGACGTTAGAACGGAAGGTTGATAGAACGATGTAAGTGAGCACAGGTCAAGTGTACAGTTCAAGGTCCGAATGTAAATGCCAAGTAAGTTGAGATGTGGGCGCGTTGTATCTTTCTTTTAAGCGGCATAAGCTCAATCCTCTATGGAGCTTTGGAGGTCGGACAAAATTTCGAAAAGGATGGATACAAATGACCTCAAAAAAAAGTGTAGCTTAGTTCCAAACGCTCAACTCAGATGCATAAGACCGGGAACTCGCGAATAGCTGGTGCATCAATTCAAACTGCGGTTCCTGTTTCTAAGAATGTCTCCATGATGCTGAGTTCAGATGCCGCACCTTGACAGGCGCCCATCATTTTTATTTCAACCTACTCATCACATTAGATGATATTTGATTGACGCACTTGATCGACAATCCAACGACGCACCAAGATGATCATTTTTGTTTGCTCCACTGAAAAAAGTCGCCTTCAGGGCCATTCTGGAAGATAGACCACAATCGCGAGGTCAGGAGAATTTGTCATAGAAAAAAATGCTGGGGAAGTCCGTGAATATCATGGACAAAGCGTAGTATTTTCACAACAAGACTGAAAATAAAAATTTAAGCAACAATAAAAGCAAAACAAAACTTTGAAAAAATTTCAGCCAGCCTAAACACCAAATTTAAAAATGGTTTATCGCACCGTTAAATTTTATATTACTCATAATCAACCCGACACCGTAGTCGTTTCCAAAAAATCTCCACTAAAAGGTCGTGTTGGGCCTAGCTTAAGCGGCATATATGATCCACAGATAGAGGTGCAGATGGAAAGAAAACCAAGACACAACGTTACTCTGGATGATCGTCCGATACGACAGACCCTTCAACATAGGTCTCGAGAGTTGGTGTATTGAACTATCCAATTAGGCGTAAGTAGAATCGAAGCTATATATGAGTTTGTGACCCGTGTAAAATATCAGGAGGTACATCCAGGTCTGCTCCTGCCAGTGTTTGACCTTTGGCACTGCGCATTGGTGATCTTTATTTGATCATCTGCCGTTTTTTGCAGGGGTTATGGCATGGCGAACGTTTGAAGCCTAGAGTGATTCCGTTAACGGTTTTGATGCATGAGACTGAGAGCAATTGCAAGCGAGGGTTTCAATTTTCGGGTTTCGGCGAAAGTCATGTTGAACGAGCCGGAACATGCCGTCCAAGAGCGTTTTGGCAACGTTGAGCCTTTTTTGCCCACCCGGTCCGATATCCACGGTATTTCATAGCTCTAATATTGAAGAAACAAGAAATGCAAAGGTAAGGGATAGTGGGGTACATTTATTCAAGTCTTCGAAACCATAGAGTGTAGGGGCGAAGCATAAGGGGGAGACTACAAATATCATATTATGCCAGGGCCCAGCAGTATCTCGAAATATAGTTAAGCATAAGGCCGCTTACCGGCCCTTGCTGAGGGTCCTGTGCTATATCCACCCCTCAGGCTCCTTCTCAATAATCCAGACCAATCGGTCGAACTGCGCTTTCGTTGGTCGCTTGTCGTAAGAGCGCTGGAGAGAGCTGCACATTGATAATACCGGTACGATCCTATTAGGTTTGACATTCGAAGCAAACGTGTTTTCAGCAACGGCCCTGTCGTTGGGGTAGGCTGCCTTCAAAGGAAGACGTGCGAAGCTAGAAACTCGTTGCAAGATCTATATACCACAAGCCGCCCAAGTCGATTTATTATTGTACCTCTCAATATCGCGATCGGGGATGTGTTCCTTCCAGTGGGTCTCAGTAAACTCGAAGGGCCAAGCCTCGGTAAAGTTGAAACCGTAATATGGTGCGCGTCACGGGGGGTTCCAGTTGGGGACTGGCAAATCTATACACGTAGGATCCATTATTTGGAGGATTCTGTCACTGTATTCTGTATTACAAATATCATGAGCATAGATGATTACGACCACCAGGAAATACTTCCGGGAAAATACCCCGAGGATTCAACTAGTGTAGACGTAGACATGATAGTGGTGGAATCTTGAGGCTTGGATCCTGAAATTCTTCATGATGGGTTATGGTAGTTGCGAACAAAGGGCCCATGATCGGTTACTTATAATTAGTCTTACATAAAGTGCGGCTACTCGAACCAACAGATCCAACATATTACGATCTCTATACTTAATTTCTAGGCCTCAGTCGTGAATCCTTATTAACAGTTCTGATGTCTGAGGAGACTACAGCCCGTGATGGCAGGTTTACAATCAATACAAAAGGAGGGGTTACTTTGTTAACACAAAAATGGTCCAATCCTTGAGGAGGATCAACAATAAACTAAGGTATACGGCAATGAATGGGACTAAATAATGTCCAGAAGTACTAGGAGAAAGAACGGTGGGCGGCCACAGTGCGGTGACGCAAAAACCAGAGGAGGACATGTCAATTTTATAGTTGATCAGGAGTCAGGGAATCATATTTCGGGCATAAATTCTTCCAGGCCTCTGTAATTGCAGATTTACTTTATCAGTTATGTATGTTCCCAACCAGATTCTAATACGTACCGGGTACAGGATTCTCCTCGACGGTGTGGGGAATATCCTCTGCAAAGACGACCGCCAGGCCGCTGCGAGGTATGTTAGTAGTCTGTTATAAAATGTAGATATGATGACATACAGCTCCAAGTGCCAATCGATGTGGCTAACAAGGTAATGGCAGTGAGCAGAGAAAAATGTTTAGATCGGATAAACAACATACCAATGCAAGAACCAGGGCCCAGCGTTATCAGTTTTGAAACGAATAGTCGCGTTACTGCCGTCAAGTCCAGTATCAACCGTATCTCTACGAACGGGATTCTTGAAATTGTATGTTTCACTGCCCGCACTCCGTATCACGGAGAACGAATGCTGTCGAAACGTCGGTTTATGAACAAAAGGAGAAAAACACGGTGGTGCTTACCCCATGAAGATGGAACGGATGCTATGACAGATAAGAGTCAGCATGGTGTAAATAGTCCAAAGAATAGTGGCTTACAGGTCCGCCGAGATTTTCACCGGTGCCCGGTAACGACAATTCGATTACTTTGTTGCGAGGAAGTGAATAGTAGCTTCCATTTGGCATCAGCTCTTGCGCAGTCTTGGCCCCACTCATGATTTGAAGGAAAGTTGGAACGCTGGGTGGGATCCACGGGTGGCCGTTCATTGTAAACTTGGAGATGTTGGCATCAAAGTCGTGCTTGATGTTCAACACAATATCAGCACCACCAACGTATGGCTTCCCAGGCGCGGCGGCATCTGTGAGCGCATGCAAGTCTATCTCCCTCAGTGGCTTTACGCTAGGGACCATCTCCGACTTCGGGTCCACATTCGGGGCGCCAGCATAGCGCAGAATGGCCGAGTTCCGCCCACCATCGAATCCGGGATGGCCGAGTAAGGCGCTGGGATTTGCACGAATCCAGTAATTAGCGACCTGCTGGTTTGCATTGACGACGATGGAGTAGCGCTGACCGGCGTGGATCTGGATGGAATCAACTACGTGGGGTACGGTGTTCTCTCCATCGGCTTCAATCACTGTCATCAAATGCCTGTCGATGGAGAATATGAAGTTGGGTTCGCAAGACATCCCGATGATCCGGAACCGGTACCGTTTGCCCTGTCGGACGTTGACGACGGATAAAGGCACCATAGGTCCACCGTTATACCGCCCTCGACCATTGATCAGTGTGGATAATGCGTCGGGTGGGACTACGCCAACAGAGCGGGCCGGGACGTGATACCTATATATAGTGTTGAGTGATGACTTGAAGGGCAAAAATACCAGTAAAACTTACCATTCTGCAAGAGTGATGACTGTTGACTCTGTAATGTGACTGTGAGTCAACGAGCTAGGTCAAGGAATAGGTACTTACCGTCATCAATGTCATAAAGATGCTTATGGGGATCTCTAGGGTCATAGATTACCATAGCGCCACGAAGACCATCACAATATTGTGTAGCTGATCCGCTGTCAGCGAGACGTGATGAAACCGTATATCAGACTACTTACAGAGATGAGAATGATACCAGTACGTTCCCGCTTGATTAGGCACCGGGAAATCGTAGAGGAAGGAGTCGCCTGGGGAGATAGGGCATTGTGTCACGAAGGCTGTACCATCGGCGTAATTCTTTCCTTTTTGATGAATACCGTGCCAGTGCTTATATGAAAAAGGTGAGGCGAGGATCATGACCCTAGATGAACTTGAACACGTACTATTGTCGTGCTACGTAACATCGTAGGGTCTGTCAGGGTATCGGTTACGTTGAGCCTGAATCTATCTCCCTAAATATAATGTTAGGTGTATAAATTAACTTCAGGCAAGCCAGGATAATTACTTTATTTCCTCTAATCAGTGGACCTGGGAAGGTACCCCCTGCAAGTACAGCACTGAAAAATTTCCATGAGTAAATGTTGTGCAATGGGTTTCAGTAGTGTCAAGTAGAACTGACGATCGATTAAAGCCATCAGGGCTAATGACCTTATTGACAATCTTCAAATTAGCGACCGGCCCAATAGCAGCCTGCGTAACTCCCAGAGAGGAGAGCGCGAGAGCGCCAACGAGGTGAATCGAAGACAACATGGGGGATTGAATATGTCATCAGCGTCGCACGACTAGCTTTATAGTCCTAGGGGAAGCAGTTAAGCGCATAAATTTGTTTGATAGGGATCGATTTTCGGTTTAGCATCTTGAAACGCGATCCTAGGGTGGGTGATGCAGGTATGGTCTAACCGAAAGTAGATTTGCGGGACCGGGTCGGTGAGTAAATTGTGCTTCCTAATACATAGCTTGCCGGGTAGCGAAACTGTCATTGATAGACTTGTACTCCACCTTCGAGGACGTGGGTTACGATATAATGTCGATGGATATCAGCCCAAGGCACATGGCTATCGAAAACTTTCAGGTTGGCCGGAGGCGTTTTCTCCTTGACGTTCCTGGTATGCATATAACCCTAGATACAAACATTTATCAATCACTGAAGAGTGGAGTATTTGTCGATCGTGTGTTGATTGGTGGGGGTAAGGGTGCGGGGGTATGCATTCCCGACGAGTACGGCGCATCACGGTCGGAGAGGAAACTTTGACGCCTTAGCGCTCAATGCAAATGAATTGAGTTTACGAGATTTGATATGATCCTGCCAAACGGTAAGGAGTGGGTGAGGCCAATTTCTAGTCATTCGTTTGGTTGGTACGCGACGCTGTAGAAATGTGCGATACAACGTACCTCAGACATGTGCTTGTGCGCCCAAAATCTCCAAATTGAGGTATGAGTGTGGGGATAAGGCGCTGGAGAGTCCTTGTGGTAGCATGCTTGAGGACTGCGTTGAAACCAACCTTCTTAAGCCCCCTCAGTTGTTGACCCTTGGAGTTAATTGCCTTGAGTTTGAACTGTCCGGCATCCGGGCAACGAAATCCACAGGAATGTGTTTGTCGTTATCAAATTTGAACATACTTGATAATTGATAAATCGAGTGGGTATTCGTAGATCCTTGGCTTCTTTGGCGAATGACAGATGTGGGTATACGCTGGTGTACATGGTCCGAGGCTTTTCAAGTCCAAGTCGAGAAATTATCGTGGGAATTTCTGCACCGCGACATTTCCGGTCGGTTCTGGACCTTCCAAGTCATGCTATATAGCACAGAAAATATTTTGTGCGCATGTCATCGACTAGAACGAATGAATGCCCTTCCCAGGAAACGCATTTCAAAGTTATTCAACGACGGCTACCGATCTCGTTAACTCTTTCAAGTCTCAAGGTTCAATTATCGTGTACATTGGTTGAAATATCGAGTGCCATGACAGGTGCTTAACACGTCCTTACTTTCCATTTCAAAGAGCTTAACAACCTCATAATATCATAGTAAATTTACATAGGCTATAGAAGCACCATCCATTTTCTCACATACGTCCTCGGTGTGACGACCTTCAGAATCGATCTCGCCGGGTGGAACAAGGATTGGGAGGACGCTTTGGGGACTGCGGCTGATGTCCCAGGCGTGGGCTAGTATGCGGTCGTAGGATGCAGAGTGCTGAGATGATTCCGAAGCACGCAAAGGTCTGGAAGGGGTTACAGGAGACCATTGGTTGAGATATGGGTGGCTAGGAGGAGAAGGGATGGCCAATTTATCACACAACTTCGCTACTCTTGAACGTCGAGGAACATGCGAAACGTCCTAACAAGGATTCGACAGTTCGTACATCCAAACCTCAGGCCGCCAAGACACCCAGAACCTCGCACACGAAACTACGATCTCAGGCTTGAAGGGGAACGGTCAAGCCTATGTTGATTTCTCCAAAGCGTACACCGCAGAGGATCGGCACGCGGGGGTAGACAAGTCGCACCTCCTCCCAACGAATGGTGGAATAAGGACTTAAGAGGTCTTCAACCTTTTCCCGGGCGTGAACAAACATATTTACAAACTAGTGATGGAAGGCTGGATTAACTTCATGGGTAAGCTTCGTCAAAGTTTAGATATCTGTTAAATGATTCAAATTTCGCGCCTAGAAAACCCAATCATATGCCTCGATGTTACTTTTCGATGACCGCACCAGTAAAATTACTGGCATGATCCCAGTTGCTAATTCCATAAATCATGATCCAGTCGTCGCACAACTTACTGGCGGTACTCTATCCAAAGGCTCTAGAAAACCATTTATACGATGGGAGTCTGTAACAACTCTCCAGAGGCCTTCCTGGTGTACAGCGTCTGCAAGTCAAAACCCAATTTCGTTGTGCATTATTATTCATCGTGAATTTCTTATTTCGGCATGAGCATTTTCGGGCCTTTGACGACACGAACTGAAGCGCGCGCCAGAGGCAAGATTGGCGCAGTCAAAAAAAAAATTACGACGAGGAAATCAGGGATGGTTGAAACTGCGCAAGGAGATGTTGATCGTGACATATCTTAGAAATATTCTTGGGTTTTTAGGGTCGAGATACAGTTCTCGTACAAGGACAGACATGAATGTGTTGGCATGCTAGACAAGTGCCCATGTCTGGGAAGTTAGAAGCTCTTTTTTTCCCACAGGTGTTTTCAGCACGGGATCGTTTCGAAGAAGAAGAATCTCCTTTCGTACAAAACTATCTCGAAAAGAAGCGCGACCAAAACACAACCCATGATTGCTATTTGTTGAAGACTATTCCAAGAAGATCCCCTCTCCACCCGACAACACAATGAGCACGTCGCTCAATATCGAGGATATTCTCGATTTTTCCATGTGGGGCGACGAGTTCACCTTTGAAGCCTTCAAGGCCAATCCCGCAAGGTGGAACAAAAACTGGGAGAGGGCTTCGCGCATACATACTGGATCGGATGTTTTCCACCGCATGGGAAGCGTTTGTGCACCGAAGCGCCCCGTCAAAGAGAGCCCTATTACGATGCTCACAGAACAGCTAGTGAAGATGCAGGATCTCTTTGTCAAGGTTGCGGAGGCTGTGGAGGGGAAAGAGGGCCAGGGGGTCACGGCTTGGTTACTCCTCGGGCAGGTGGAACGCACCAAACACCTGAATAAAGGATTTGAGAATTCGTATCCGGTCGTTGCAGCCCGCCAAGATGCACGCTGTTTCGCACCTGAAATCACGGTCTCGGCTTTATTGAAGCGCAATGGGCAGGGTTTTCTTGAGCTTCTCAAGGCCTGTGCGAAGGGGAGGCGAGATGCAGGCGAGGGGAAGCCCTATTTTCACCGAAGCGTGTGGTGGGACGAGGCGTTGGATGAAGTTCCCCGGTCATTTCTGGAGACGTTGGATGAGCATGCTTACGAAACCATGACCATATTCAGGAACGATTTCATCAGTCAGTTCCCTTCCATTCCGCATTCAACTCTCTAGACTTACATTTGCTCTAGCAAAATTTCTTCTATATACCGCCCTATCTGTCCTTCATGACCTTGGTCACGAAACTCCGGGGGTGAAGCGGGTCACCGATTTTATGACAAAAAGTGGAACGACTGCACAGTCGCTCGCGAAAGCTATAGCAAGTACCCGTGATAAACCAGTTATACGCTGTCAGAGTTGTACTTCAACCCAACAAGAAAGCGGGCCGGTCTACATGCTATGCAGTACTTGTAAATCGAAGCTCAATTTTACTATACATTATTGTTCTGTGTAAGTGAGACTCGTGTTGTTCGACCCAAACTAACATATGCACAAATAGTAGGTGTCAGCGAGAAGATTGGCGCGACCATAAGAGGTATTGTGGGAAGGAGAAAATTGCGAAGAACCTTCCTGGGACCATTCATGATCGTTTCTGGTTCCAGCCCGACATACCTGACTCCCTTCGCCATCTTGGGACTGGGAGTGATACTGGAGCCGTTGATTTCGCATCCCTTGGCTTTGGAGATCCTGCACGCGTACAAAAGTACTCCGCTGCATTACGTCGCCAAGTCAGCTTGCTGAACGTCGACAAGCAAGCTGATTATTTTCTGTTTGATGAAAGGGACCGCCCCATTCGCTTCGAGATCCAGAATTCTTTATTGAAAACATTCTTCCGCATCACCCGCACGGAAGCCCTATCTTCAGATAACTCTAAAACTCTTGAAGGCATGGTGGAATATATCATCAAGGCTATGGGTCAAAAGCCGGGGTTGAGTCGAAAGCGGATTATTGCGCAATTTACGAAGGAGTATGAACGCGATATTGTCGTTAACCTGGCGAAAATCGAGAGGGTTAGGGGGAAATCTGGGCTTACAGTTCTGGAAAATATGAGCCAGGGTATTTCTACCTTTATGTCCCCTGGTCTTCAGTGATCTACATATTAGGACTCTCAACTTTTTCCCGCATTGTATATTTACCCCAACCATGTCTTCACCCAATTATCTTCAAAAAACCAACATTCCGCCAGGACTGATCGATACTTTGTCAAAAGAAGCAAACGCCACGGATGGTATAGCGCTGTGGATCCATTTATAGATCACTTTCCCACTAAAGCTTCTATCACAAATGGATCGGCCAACCTAGAACTAGCGATACGAAGACCATTGTTTAGAGCCTAATTCACCCAGCACTCTGCTATGGCGGAGACCGGAAAAACCCTTTCGACTTGGATCGTTCCGTATGGGGCGATAAGTTCAGGATGGCAGCTTTCAGAACCAATTCAGTTCACTGGAACGATGACTAGGAGAAATATATGCGTACGCGCCTTGTGGCGGATGTGTTCTCTCGGTCGAGAATTTTCTACACTAAGGACAAGGAGGTCAGCAATATCGAACTCGCGAGACGCGTCGCGAAGTATTACTCGCAGGAAACCAATAGAACTTGGGTGGTGCACTCTTGTGACGTGTACCTCTCGGCATCTTCGGCACCTATGAAATGACAACGAGGCCAAGGTTCAAAAATGTTCAATATTCAATTAGCATCCAAAGTAGCGAGGCTTGAGGGCATCAACACTACCGGAATGAATTCTACTCCGGGCTCAAAGCTGCCGACTCAATACATTGATCCACGTATCATGTCGGCCAGAAAATTCACCCTGAGTCGCTTAGAGGTCGTAGGCGGTGATAGGCTTTATTGACACAATATTCAATTACTATACACGCAACCACGACAGGCTGATAAACAATGATGTCACATTACCGCCAAAATATTCTGAAAACATCCCTGCAGACGAGAATCATATAAAAGCTGCTTTACGGTCTCGTAAAATTGCAACAACCACTCCTCCAACTCACTCTCACATACTTTCAACTTCTACCATTTTTCAGTCATGTCTCTCTGGGGATCAGCACCACCTCCACCCACTAAACTCGGCCGTTATCGCATCCTCTCACCCCATGCCGGCGTACGTGTCTCACCTCTTC